>APFE030679284.1:0-33558 GCA_000404065.3 Pinus taeda
GTACAAATCTGTCCATACTACAAAATATATACGTGAATACCGAAAATAATATCCTCCTATGTACATGACTTCTCAATGTTAAGCCCGCAAACGTATCTCTAATCAATGAGACATACCTTTGCAAAAACACAACATCTATCAAACCCAAATTTTGCAATGCATATTATTACGGATACATATCAAAATATCATCATCATAGATGTATTCAACCATAAAAATATTATTCAATATGTGGTCATTTTGAATCTATTAGATTTGATACATCTCCATGCTTCTTAGTGCACTCTCGTTTTATACCAAGTTATTCATAACTAATCCATTAAATCCACACCCTAACACTTGATATTCATCTCCTTAAATAGTATAAGCCTTAGCCAAATCATTAGGGAAATCCTTTAGTAATGTCGATGGTATTATCTAACGAGATCAAATATACGTTATCGTGCTAATTACTATGGTCCAATACCATGGTACGGAAACTGTAAGTGACTTCTATTCATCATACCTAGGTATGTACATAGCTTCTCTTAAGAGGCCCCTCATATACTTTCCTAAACATTACCTTTATCATCTTTCCATCTCTAAACTCATATTATTCTTTCAATTCTCTATGTCACATATGTACCATCCTATATAATCATCCTTCTACCATCATGTTTACATCTTTATCAAGTATTTTCTATCAAGGACAACACATTGATCATAATCCCAACATAAGTACCTATGGCCATGAATGAAAAGAAGTATTCTTAGAAAGGGAAGGATAGCAAATAAGATAGGAAAAAATGATATCTTTAAGAACCCCTATTTTTTTTTGTTAAGGAGTTAAATGACAATGGTGAAAATAGATCAATTTTGTTTTAATTATGAATGTAATGGTCATTTTACTTCCAGATTCCCATTTCTTCATACATACAATGATGATGATGTTGTTGAGAATTATGCGGCAGATGATGATAACTATTCATTTGAAACCAATCTTTCAAGTCCAAATGGGAGTAATTCTTTCATGGAGAAATGAAGTTCAAAAAATTCTGAAGATGAAGAGAAAGGAAGAACAATGGTCATTGAAGATAATATTAAAATTCTCACTCTTGAAAACAAAGATCAACATAAATTAGTGTAGTTTTCTATGATAATGAAAGCACCTTCAAAGAAGAAATACTTAGGTTAAAATATCATGTTTAAGAAGTAGGGTAACTTGAACAAGGAATGAGGAAGAAGTACATATAAAAGGAAGATCAATTTGAAATAAAGGAGGCAGAAGTGGCCTCCTTAATAAGAGATCTAGAGAAGAAAACCACTTAGTTGAAATTGTATAAAAGGAGCCAAATATCTGCTTCAATCAATCATATCTTGGATTGCACAAGGAAGAATCAAACAAGACCTAAAAAATTCTATGGAAAAAATAGTAGCAAGAGGAGTAGGGAAAAAAGGTAGCTGTCAAATAAGGAGCGAAAGGTTGTGCCAAGAAACTTATTTTTATCAAGAAAATCATTTTCAACCTTTGGATATGTTAGATGCTTTAGGTATGAAAAACATGGACATATTGTAGGAGACTACAAAAGCATGCAACAAAACATGCATTTGAATATAAATTCCTATCAAACAACCATTTAGGGAGGACTATTCTAAGCATGAAGATCACCAACAATCAAGTATAACTGTCCTTTTTATGAATACCAATTCATCGAATGATTTTGGCCATAAGTCTATTGAATGCACGTCTTATATAAATAATACAAGAAGATAAAAGGGAGGAGATATGAGTCTATCCCCCCATTGTTCAGTCACATAAGATGCTATGTGTGTGACAATCTTGCCCATATGGCCAAATATTGTAAGCTACTCATATTTCATAGATAATGTAGTCAAAAAGGGAATTTCAACAAATTAAATATGTTAAGAAGCTAAAAATAGATGAAAATGTGAGAAATTAGTACATCAATGCTTGGAGAAAGAAAGAGCAGTAAGAGATGCCAATAAACTAAGGCTTGCATGGCTTGAAGTGCGATAATATTTGATCACAGACTTGTGACTTATACATTTGAATTGTTTCATTATTAAAGACATGTCACATGTTGGCAAGGGATTAAGCTTTGATCATGATGGATCTATCTTATTTTGTTGCTGCTATTATATAGATTATGGTTTTTGGTTGCTGCTCATTTGATACATTATTTTCTTAACCACTCCCTATTGTTGTTGATCATTGATATCTACTTAGGGTTTCTATGGTGATGTTGCTGTAGGAAATTTTGCATCAAGAGTATGTTGATGTATTGACTCATCTACTACTAGAGATTTTCTTATTTCTTCCTAGTTTATTGTCTAGAGCTAAAGCTTCCGCTTCATGAGTATGAGTCCATGTTGTTGAGATCAATTTATATAGAGTATCTATATTAATCAAGAGGATTTTTGAATTGATATGTAATGATACTATTATTTCACGGTATCATGCAAAGGTTTATTCTCATTACGGTGGTTCTTTTACTGCCATGTTTTTCCTACAACGGACTAGTATCTAGTGTTGATTGGTGTTTTATTTCTTTTATCATTATTGGAGCTTCTATGAGGGTTTTCATGTTGGAAAAATACTTCATTATATTAGATTTATATGTTTCTAATATGCCACCAAGCATTCCATTGTATTTGTTGATGAAATTTTGTAAATTGATGTTGTTGAGATCTTAGAATATTGATAAGTCTTTGAGGTTTTCATGTGTTATGTATTTTGATTATATCACTGCTATATGCAGCACATATTGTTGCTCATATTTCCCATGTATTTGCAGTATATCATTATATTAAGCATGCATTGACGAGAGCATACTTGTGTGCAATTGAGTAGAACTTGTGATAACCATGCATGAACTTGTCGATGAGATTATCTTAGTCTTATATCGGTCATGCATAGAGTTAAGCCACAGTGTTTGGCATGTAATGTAGTCGATAAATTTTTTTCATCCATTTATGCACCCTCAAGTCCCAGATAAATCCATGTACATTGTTGTTTTTATCATTTGGTCATATTGGTGTGTAGTTATGAGTCAAGAATGCTCTCTAGGAGAGATGTTAGAGTTGTTTCAACCATGTATGGGTTGATGGACATCATTGTTAGATACTTGTATTATTATTAAACCATGTATCTCATTGCATAATGTTTTCTCATCATGTTTACTAGAGTCTTTCATCTCATAGATGTACCCTCTTTTATGAGGCAAGGAAGCATAGGAAATCACAAATTTTGACGAACATCAATTGGGATGAGATATTTCCAAGTAAATGTCGAAATTTTTTATTGAACAAAGAATATTTTTTATTTAAGTTGTGGGAGAGTGTTCAACAGCTCAAGGTGAGTATGCTAATGTTGGCATTATACCTTGTCATTTTTATGTATTGTTTATTGGCATTGCTATGAATTAACTTTTTCCATTGATGTCAAAGAGGAAGAGAGTGTGGAGATCAACTTCAGACATTAGGTTTAGGAGGGAAGATCAATTTTATGTTGACATCAATGCAAGAAATGTCAGCATTCATGCGAACAAGCACTTAGAATTGTTTTCCTTGTAAAAGTGTCTTCTATTGTTTTTATTAGGTTTAATGTATGATATTCTACGGTTATAATAGCATCTAAGTCTACATGTTAATGTCCTAAAGCTGAGTTATAATGTTGGATAAATAAGGCTGCAAACTCCATGGGAGAAGCTATCTAAAAGGTGAAGATAACAATACAATTGTTTGGATTCCCATACTATCCAAGCAAATATCTTCTCTAGGAGCCAGTTGTGTCCCATTAAAGATAATTGTAGGTGGAATTTTCGAATTTTGGGCACACTCAACTAATTCCATGGGTATTTTATATTGTATTTTCACATGGTATTTTCTCAGAAAGGTCATCAAACATTACTCTTCATATAGAAAGAGGTTAAGGTCAAAAATATCCCTCATTCAATGAAGATCAAGGGGCATCAATTTAGGGAAGTAAAATGTTCAAAATACCAGACTAGTTCAAGAGTGTATGAACAATTTTTTTATGCTTTATTCTCTTTTTTAGTTATTATTTTACTCACCATGGAGAATTATACATGTGAGGAAAATATCTATAGGAGATGTCGGTTAGATGTATTGTGAGGTTGAGCAAGTGTGTGAGAAGAGAAGACCATGGAATCTGTGAGGAAAATTATGCAGAAAATCTAAATTAGTTTTTGAAAGTTACAAAAGGTTACAGAAGTATGTTTTTCCAACATCTTATGCAAAGAGAGAGGATATGGAGTAAGGAATGATAAAAAATCAATTAGTCTATTATTTTTTCTAGTGTATTCATCAGAATATTGTTTTGTTTGTAGAGCTTCTTCTTGAAAAGATTTATTATATTGCAGAGATGACTGACATGTTTTTGTTGAGTTTTGAAGTTCTAGTTGGACCTAAAAGTGTGGCTATGATATTTTTAGGGGGTTTTGGCCTCCATTCAGTAATGGCTAATCAAGAAAGGGATAGCTTCTCCTTGCTGGTGGTGACCAACAAAATAATATTCAGGGGATGGTAGGTCCATTGAGCTATAGTTGGGTAGTTTAGTGGTGGTTATGCGAGAGTTATTGGGAATAGTGGCTTCCACTAGGTGGTACCCTAAAATTTTGTGTGAGTAGAGACTTCCTAGTTGGTGGTGGTGAGCAATACTTTTTTAGAGGAGTAGTGGCTCCTAACTTGTGCAAGCTAGCTAAAAATGTAATCATTTGATTTATTAATGAAAAGAAAATAAGAAGCAAAAAAAACAACAATGGGTGGTTTTTGTCCCTGTGGAGTTTCCACCATAAATCATTTGTTGATTAATTTTATATTTATTTATAGTTTTCTGATGGCCTGATGTGCTACAAATAATCAATTTCTACAAAAATAATTATTTAAAATTTGTAAAAGAGCCATCACTATTGATTCACAGTCACTATTTGTAACTTACATTTCCAATGAGTGGTATCCAAGCCAATTCTCTCAAGTGGAGATTAATTATTAAGGTTAGATCGAGGAAATATGGCCAATAATAAGTAGTCTCATAAAAGGAAATGAAGCAAACTCGACAATAAAACTTCAGATCCAGAATAATTCATCTTTTTGTTGGTCGAGGATGCATATGATAATCACGAAAATGGAAAAGGAGTTGTATGTTGTTTTAATTGTGGATGTAATGGTAATATTACTTCTAGTTTCCCATTTATGGGTACATAGAGTGATAACTATGCTCTTGTGGTTAACATGACTTGCATATGGAGGGAACTCTAATTTGTAATCCTTGTATCAAATCCTCTACAATACCTTATAAGGGTCATAATAGCTCAATGTTAATTTATTGACATTCTTTTCTTTCTTGAGGGACATCTATTTATATGGTTGTGCTCTTAGAAATCACAAATCCACCATATTAAATTCTCTTTAATTTCAATGTTGATCATATTCATTTATCATCCTTTTTCCTTAATAAACAAATCTTCCTTCAATAATTTGAGTTACATATGTGGTCATCTATTTATTGAGACTTTATAGTTCCTTTCAAAGAGACACAAATTTTCACAAATGCTAACATTTTTTGTGAAGTATGGAAGTATATTTTGTTTCACCACTCTAGCAAGGGAAACACTTGGACCATTGTACCTATTTATCATATGCAAATTAATATACATATAATTCTAAAAAAATATTGAGAGCCTTATTTTTCCCATCATATTATGAATCTTAAGATGAGGTATGAAAATTGAATACCCAAAAAGGAAAATAATTCAACTTAAAATGCTAGTAGAAATTGGATTTCTAACATTTAGAACAATATTTGGTATTCTATGTAGAATTTGAGATATTTACATGAATTCTTCTTCATCTCTACCTACTTTAAAAGGATGATAAATAGGACTATTATGATCTTGTTTAATTCAATACTTGCTCCAGTAATGACACTGTTTCATCCAAATTTGGGTAAACTTCTCAAAAATCCATTCACACATCTTACCAACACTGCTTTTGCATGGCTACTAGTTTTAGGAGGTTTGAGATCTTGATTTTATCTCACTTATTTGATTGGCATAAACCACATTGAACCAAAAAATCTCTTTCACATAAACGTCAATATCATCTTGAAAAAATATTTTTTGATAATATGGTAAGTCCTCAAGAACCATTAATGTCCTCCCTTATGAGAACTATGCAATGAGAAAATAACTTTATGTTTGAGTGGAGAATTCTTACATAAGTATAGTTGATCTTGATACCACAATAAATCATTCTTCCGCATAAATGTTTCTACTAGATTTAGCTCCTCATATATTTCTTGAATGATTTCATACCTTCTCATCCCACTTCCATTATATTGTTGATTTTTCCAACCAATTAAATTGTGGGATTCTAATAACATATAGTAAACACTTTTAACTATTCGTTCCGATTTTATTATGTGTACCCTTTGTCTCCTATGTATACTAAGTAGAGAAAGTGTGAGGATCATAAAATCATGTCATGCATGTTCTATTCATTGCAAAAGGAGGTTTCCCCATCAAACTATACTATAAGTATTTTCATTTATCATTTTCAAGGCACAAATTTCATAGCATTAAGATCAAATGTTATGAACCTAGTGACTTAAAATGATATCAAAGCAATAATTATAATCTACTTCACCAGAAAATCATACTTTTACAATAAAGGCAATGTAGAAGACAACATGTGATGATCCTAAGTTGGTGCCCTTATGATGCATGTAGAAGAAAGGAGGCAAAATTATAATGAAGTGTCATGAAAAAAGGGTTCTATTCCACATGGAAATACAACAATAGAAATGTAATAACTCGGTATCTAGGGCTTAATAATAGATTTCAGGGTTAACATGGGTTTATATACCACCCATGTAAGATCCAAACTAATTCAAAAACATTGATAGTTACTCATGTTTCCCAAGAAGATGTATTTGCTTCATAAAATATGTCACTTAAGGATAAAACAATCCCAGAAATGATTGGAGGGTTAAATCATCAAAAAGTTTACTTTGGTAGCCCTTTCCACTCCAACCATCATTCCTTCAAACATTAAATAATCATGATTGTAAAATAGTCACTATTGTTAAACTCTAAAACCAATCATGATTTACTCATTCAATTCCTTGCTTAATCATTATTTTTTTTACTAATTCCCCAATTAATAATTATTTCTTAAAGCATGTAATCCACTATTTCATAGCAAACCTATTAAGCTAACCTACTAAATTGAATGACTCATTACACCCATTTAAAATCAAAATCCATAACATCACAATGTGCTAACCATTCCAATGTTATCCCTAATATTAAATATCATACACCATAAAAAAAAATTGACTCATATCACGATGACATATGTGGTTAACAAAAGTTCTCATATTTCATAATACCTTTAAAAACAACATATGATTATCATAGGTAGATGCCATACTCGATGTGCCATTAAACCTACATACTCGATGAGGCATTAAACCAACATGATAACATGTAGCTTTTGAACATAAAAAATAAACATTTATAATTTAAATAATAAATCAAGAAAAGCATAATATTATTAATCTCTATAAAATTGTAATAAATTTTAGAATGACTCTCAAGATAACACGAAGAAGATGATAACTGAAGTAAATACCGAACACTTTTTAGGTCATTGACTACAGAATTCTTAATTATTTGAAAATGATCCCTTCAATTGAGTATTATAATTCTTTTTCAAGTAATCATTTAAAATATTGTTATTCTTATTATAATGTTCTTTGAAAGATTCACTTATTCTCGTCCTGTGGGCCTTTAAACATTTTAAACATAAATCTACGACGTATAAAATGATTGAATGGTTATGGTAAGAGACATTGTCTTATTTTTTCCAACATGATACATTTAAAATGCAGAGATATCTTAATAATACAAATTAAAAATAAAATAGATACGGAAAGTAAGAACTTATGTACATAGAAAGTAATAAAAGGAATTAAAATCTTACATAAGTTATGTTTGGTCAAGCTAGTTGTTAATTTTAAAGAAGGTTGAAGATAGGGATTCACCGGAGAAGATATATCTGATCCACAAGTACCATAATGTACAATAGCTTGGTTACTGGTACGATTTCCATAATGAACAATATCTTGGTTACTGGTACGATTTCCTCTTCGCGGTCTCCTCTCTAACTCAAGAGTACTAAAAATTCACATAAGCTCTATCTGAGAGGCGCTTTACAAAAGTTGAGAGAGAGACCTTCATGCAGAGCTACTGCTGAAACTCGTTTCTGCATAGCGGGCATTGAAGACGAGTATAAAACCATTGCAAAATGCAATGTTCGTGAAAAATATGACTACAACTCAGTTGTTTTGCAGGCTCACCAATGAAAAAAGTGTCATGACAAATTGAGCATAGCAACCCCTCACCCTCACCATGACCTTCGTCAACGAGCTCTTCGGAAATACCAACGGTGAGGGAAGAGTCAACAGCTGAGATGGCAGCCGCCAGCGGAAAAGTCTCATGGAGAGCAATATATTGACGTTTCAGGGAACGATGGAGTTCGAACCCTTCAACCCTAACTTGTATGGAAGGGGAGTCCATCGCCATGTGCAGCAACATCCTTCGAGAATCTGAGAACCTACCACTCCATACTATTTGCAGGCTCCACACATTTCCGTCTCGGCGGCTCCAATCCTTTATAGTTCGCAACAAAATAATATCAGTGTTTCCCGTCATTACCATTTTCACGTCGGATTCAGCTCCTATTTCATCTAACACTCGTATATTCACATAATCAGAAAAGGACTCCAACTCCCAGTCATCACCGTTCGCTTGTCTCATGCATCTGAAGACTATGGTTGAGATGAAGTGCTCCTGGACTCTCTTACTATCCCGGCACACATCACGCGAAACAGCATCAACGTCGCTTTCACATTGCTTTGTTACTGGTGCCGTGGGAGGTTCTGATGATGCCCATTGTACGCGACTATCCTTTTGGCCCGGTGCCTGCTTTCCTGCAACATATTTATTAACCTTTTCAAATATTTCCATGGCCAGATCCCTGTAATCAGTAGATACGTTATTGCCGCTTCCATTTCGTGATTTTTCCATGTCCTTTGGTACTTTTATTTCCAGAAGATCGTTCTACGAAACGAAAAATAGAGTCAACCAATAAAATCTTCCTCACTTTCTTTAGCTGTAATTTCCTTTTTGATTGATACTCTCTTTCCAGAAGATCGTTCTACGGAACTAAAAACAGACCCAACCAATGAAATGTTACTCGCTTCTTTAGTTATAAAACTATGGGGCAGGTTTAGTTGGTTTTGTACATATAACAAAAACTTTTGGAGAAATATTGTTCACAGAATGATTTTTACTAGCCGACATATAAAGAAATAATGGTGACGTCTCAGTAATCCCTCACGTATACGTTTGCAAACGGAATGGAGAGGTGGCACCTAAGACTCCATTGGCACTGCAATTTACAATCCATACATGGATAGTGAATTTCAGTCGAATTAGCTATTGGAATAAATAACTTGTTTTTATCCAAGAATTTTGTAATATTTTTGCATATTTGTAAATATTAATTTTAAATATATTTGACATTAATAAATTCAAAAATATGAGATATTACATTGAGTTTTAAATTACGACTTTGATATTTTTTTAAAATAAGTATATTTGCGCCTCGTACACTCAAAACAAATATCTAACGAAGTTAATAATATATATATATATATAATTTTTCCTCACATTAGAATTTACATTCTTTTCTTTATATCTATATATGTATATAGAATATTTATTTAAAATTTTATGAGTGTGTCTAGTGTCTAACATTGTGTACATGTGCAAAATGTGTACTTTTGCTTACAAAATCTAATCTATCATGTTAAAGGTAAAGTAATAAGTCCATCTGATGTAGGAAGTTCCTATTTCCACCTCTATAGGTTTATTAATGTGTCGTGACATGTTCCCCTTATAGAGGTGGAAAAAAAAATAACGTAGTGTTACATCAGGCCGAGCGATGTGACGGCGCATTAATAAACCTATAGAGGTGGAAATAGAAACTTCCATCGAACGTGTAGAGTAAAAATAAAAATATTAATTACCATTTTAAAAGGTAAAAATGCATTTATTAGTAAAAAATGCTCTTTGTTTTATATATGAAATGAAAACAAATGTATAACATTTAACCCTGAGATGCTTTACTAGAAAATATTTAGCACTAATCCTTTTTTGAAGTGGCAACACATTTTTTTTTCCTTATTAGACATAGTCAAGCTCTTTGAACCTTTTCCTTTTTCCACATAAATCTTTCATGACACTTGAAATAATAATTAAGAGTAAAAGGCATATTTTTGGAATTTGTCATCCTCTTGCACGTTGTACATAGTGTTTGGCTTACATTTTTCCTATGGTTTAGGACATAGGGCCTTTAAATACCTCTTAAAACCAACATATATCAGCCATATTTGAGTTTGAGGAAAAAGCTACCATAGATAGGTCCTATGTGTTATTTTAATGTACCTCTCCCAAAGCTTCAACTTAAGAATATTTCATAAATGCAAACGGTCCTTGTCATGAATCAATAACAACTGTCAAGAGCTAAAGACCCATTAGTGTCATTCAACACATCATAATGTTTGCTAGTAAACCACTCATAATCAAGCAATAACCATGAGAGAGAATGTGATACAAATTATAGGTGTTTTTCATTGCAATTAAGGGCACGATGCATCTTTTAGGAAACCAGGCCTTTGTTATCCTCCTCTCAGATTTCTTAGACATCTAGAAAGATTCTTGATATATATCTTTACACATTAATGCGACTGTAGGATTATTGAAGATAATTCATTGTGAATAGGGGTTAGATATGGTTCTTTGAAGACTTTTCCATTATGCTTTAGTTGAAGAGGAAAGTTATGTGGTTATATACCTATTTCTCTCCCATGACAATCTTAATGGATTTGAGACCCATCCGTGGTAGAAAAAATTTCGTAACGAAACATTAGGGCTCGTGTCATAGTTTCTAGGAGTTGTTCATGCAACTTGAGGTCAAGAAAGTTACAGAATGTTGAATTAGCTGTCACATTGCCCCTTTGGAAAATAGTATGAACTACCTACTATGCACTACTGGACCCACGATGTGGACTTTTAGGTTCAACTAATAGGCTTATTTACTACATTCTAAATCAACCCTTCCACATTTCCCATGCATACATTACAACTCGGAGAAAAGAATCAAGCATGGGAATTCAACATCAAAATATTATACATTCCGATTTCATTACCCTTCATGAGTCAACAGAAGCATTAATGGAAACAATGTCATAAAGACACTATAGCTAGCATTGTCATATATCATCATCATAGCCCTACTATCATAATCAAAAGTATTACTGACAAATATCTTCTCCAATATGAATCATAGTGAATGCATAGCTAAACTAGCCTCAATAGATGCAATTCCCCACATCATGCATCATACATAACATAGATAATGTGAACCACAAGTTATACAATTTCAAACCTTAAAAACATAATTATTCATCATGCATAATTGTCTCATGCATAAGTATTCATCATCTTAAAATCAGAGATAGCACATAAGTTTAAAGATGTGACATATAAAGAGTAAGGATCAAACATATAATACATCCCAAGGAGTTGAATCAGATAAAGGTAACTAAAAGAAGGCCACTTTTAAAATAGGGCACCACCAACCAACTTGGTACTCATTACCTCGAGTTCACCCCCGAGCCGAGAGTTCGTGCCATGGATCAACTCTCTCGTGTTGATATCTTAAAGGGTATTTAATAACCTCTTTAATCATATGTTTTCCTTTAGCAACATCCCGCTTTTATATAAATATTTTTATCCATTTACCTACACTTTTCATGGAAAAGCTCACCTTTCTCTTCTGTGAGGCTTTTTACATAAAAGCTTTCATTTCTCTCCTACAAGGCTTTTATGTTTTTCTTGAAATTAACATCTTTCTCTAGCTAACTACATTAATCGATATTTATCTCCAAATCCATTAAGATTATCTAGAATTGAACCTAGAAGTCTTATCATGAAGAAATATCCACTCCCATTCACCAATTATGTTTCATTTGGCAACAACATCATCTCTAGGTGTCTCATTTCCGAAGAGATTAATTTATCTTTATTTATTTAATAATGAAGTATTTACACTCATTATTACACATGAGACCTAGCTTTTCTTAGAGTGTTACATACAATAGAGGGGTGTTACATACTTCTCACCTTAAATTTACACCACCATTAGTGTATTACTACATATCACAATTTATTTCCTCCTTCACAGGTAGTTGTTAATGGATTTCTAGATTCCCATGGCCTTGCCACCTAAAACAGATATTCTGATATATAGGTTACAAAGGAGTTCTACCGCAATTGTCCTTCCGTTTCTACTTGTAACATTTGTTCAATCAATTTTGTGAGAGACTTTAGATGCGATAAACACAAAACTCAATTTTGTTTAGCACAGTTAATGTTAGGACTTGATATAACAATACGACTATTTTAGTAAATGTGGGTTAATGTTTCCTTCCATTTAACTATGATTCCTTATTTTCATTGTATTATAATAGGAATAAATTGCATTCCCAATGCCTTTTTGTTCTCACCGAACACTTGCTTCCTGGAGTCTCCCTGCACTAGTCACAATAAGTGAAACTAGCACTTTTGGCCCATCAACATGTATAAAATATTACCTCAGGTTAACTCATAACCATCAAAATAATAAACCATATGTAACCATCAATCATAGATCAGAACCATAAATCACATGTATATAAAATGGAAATAAAACACAAATACTTATCCTTGATTTACTCCTGAGCTTCCACCTTTGGCTCTTTTCGGTACACACTCTGGTTCGATTGTTGTCACATACCTCCATGACCCAATATTAATAATTACCTACTATGTTCCCATCCCCCAATTTAACTTCGACTAAATTTAGATTCAATAGTCATCACATGCATAATTATTCCATCATCTCATGAACAAATATTATACATGCAAGTACACTCATACACTTAAACATTCAACAACATCAAGTGTTATGAACCATGAGATAGCAGAATGAAATTATACTCATAAGTTTAAAGATGCAACAACATAAAAAGTAAGGAGCCACATATAGAACATCCCAAGCAATCGAAGCAACCTAGATTAGCTGAAAGAACCATCACTTGGAAAATCGAGCACTACCACACAACCTAGAACTGGCTACCTCCAGTTCACTCTTGAGCCGAGAGTTCTTGTCAAGGATCAGATCCTTTTTTTCATATCTTACCTCTTTCATGATATCTTACATCACAACAACACATGAGGAAAATAGGATTTTTTGGTGGAAATCCAATGTGGGAGAAACCCGCCACTGTCATCGTCTTTGTATTCATGTTTTATTATAAGGGAAAACATATTAAAAAATTGGACTAGCGCTGACTCATACCAGTATGCAAGTACACACTTACATAAGGCTATGACCTTCTCTTGTTCTCCAACATCCATTATAATGGAGCTCCAAACCCCTGATCTTGTTTACACTTCCTACTAAAAGGGAGCTTCAACCCCCTCATCTGTTTCACCAGCTAACCCTAGAAGGAAGCTTCAAATTCGTCAATGAAGGCTACAACCCTCAACACCTATGAGGACCTCCTTTAATAGTATTTCATACAAGATCCAAGTGACCCAAAAAATCAAACCTGTAGCCAATTTTCATTATATTTTCAGAATAAACCCACTACAATCATTCACACCTAATACCAAATAACAATTCTAAATATAATCATTGTATGGAATAACTCAGTGGCTAAACCAACTAAATCATCCAAGCATCACTGTAACATAATCAATCAATACAACTAGATCAAATTAAATCAGGATAGATCATATCAATGCATAGCTAGCCATCAATCATCTAGACATTATTACCCATTACAAAAGCCAACTATTGTAACCCTGATAAAGTATACATCAAAACATATATGCTACTATTTTGAGACATACCTATGTATGTAATTGCTTCTCCTGAAGAGGACCTGCATACATATCTCAAAATACTTAACTACTAAGTCTAAATCACTGTCATAACGAATCAATCACTGGATCACATAATAAACCTATCATAGATCATCAAACTAGATACATATCATCACACAATAGCACCATCTCTAGTCAACATATCATTCCATAAATAATTCAAACCAACCAGAGTTGTTAAACATAGATTATCATAAGAGAGGAATCACTGACAGATAGTAGCAACCATAACAGAACTCATCAGATCTAAAAAAAATATCCCATACTGCAAAACCCTAGTATATGTACGCAACTCTTACAAAACACTTCCATGTATTTACACGCTTCTCATTCACCACACCTGCATACAGATTTGTCCATACTACAGAATATATACGTGACTACACAAAGGAAGATCGCCTTATGTATGCGACTTCTCAATGTTAAACCCATGAACAGATATTTAATCACTCAGACATACCTTTGTTGCAACACAACATCTGTCAAACATAAATATTGACATGCAAGCTATTATAGACATGTATCATAATATCATCATCCCAAATCTATAAAACCATAAAAACATTATTCAATATGTGGTCATTTCAGATCTATTAGATCGGATTCACCTCCACGGTTCCTAGTACACTCCTATTTCAGATCAAGTTATTCATAAATAATTCGTTACATGAACACCTTCACACTTGATCCTCATCTCCTTAAATAGTATAAGAATTACCCAATACCTTAGGCCAATCCTTTATTAATATCAATGGTATTCCTTGATGGAATTAAATCTTCTTTGTCATGTTGATTACTATGAGCCAATACCATGTTAAATACCCCTGGTATTCATAATACAATGGTGGGAAAATTGTAAGCGACTTCTCTTGATCACACCTGTGTATGTACATATCTTCTCTTCACGGGCCCCACATATACTTTCCTAAACTTTAAACTTATAATCTTTCTATCTCTAAATTGATATTCCTTTGTTCATTCTCTCTGTCACATATGTATCATCCTATATAATCATCCCACTGTCATCATTCTTACATATTTATCAAGTAGGTTTCTATTAAGGACAACATGTTAGTCATAATCCCAATACATGTACCTATGGCCATGAACTAGAAGAGGTATTCTTAGAAAAGGAAGGGAAAAAATGACATCTCGAAGAAACCCTATTTTTTTTGGTTAAGGATGTAAATGGAAATCGTGAAAACAGATCAATTTTGATTGAATTTCAACCTAGTCATGATTTTACTTCTCATTTCCCATTTCTTCATGCATACAATGATTATGATGCTCTTGAGGTTTATGGGGTAGAGGATGATAATTAGTCATTTGAATTCAATCTTTCAAGTCCAAAGGGAGGTATTTCTTTTATGGAGAAATTATGTTCAAAAAATTATGAAGATTAAGAGAAAAGAGAAACAGTGGTCATTGGAGAGGATATTGAAATTCTCACTCTTGAAAACAAAGATCAACAAAAACTATTGTAGTTTTTTAGGAGAAGGAATTCGCCTTCAAAGAAGAAATACTTAGTGTCAAAAATTAGATGGAAGAAGGGAAGAAAGTTGAACAAGGAATGAGGAAGTAGTATAGATAAAAGGAAGTTCAATATGAAATACAGGGGAGAGACATGGTCTCATTAAGAAGCGATGCAAAGAATAAAACCACAGAGTTGAAATTGGAAAAGAGGAGCCAGATATCTACTTCAGTCAATCAAATCTCAGACTACATAAGGGAGAACCTAGTTTAGAACAAGAACTAAAAAATACAATAGAAAAATATAGTAGTGAAAGGAGTAAGAAATAAAGGTAGCAGTCAAATAATGAGCCAAAGGTTGTGCCAAGAAAATAATTTTCAACCTTTGGATATGTCATATGCTTTAGTTATCCAAAGTATGGGCATATTGTAGCAAACTACAGAAGCATGCAACAAAATATGCAGTTGAATAGAAAGTCCTATCAAACAATCATTCAAGGAGGACTATTATGAGCATGAAGATCACCAACAATCAAGTATAATTGTCCTTTTTATGAATACTACTACTCATCCAATGATTTTTGCCATAAGGCTATTGATTTTGGGTCTTATACAAGGAATACAAGAAGACAAATCAGGAGGAGATATGACTCTGTTACGCCATTTTTCGGTCACATAAGGTGTTAAGTGTGTGAAAATCTTGTCCATATGCCCAAATATTTTAAGCTACTCGTAGTTCTTAGGTAATCTATTAAAAAAGGGATTTTTAACAAATTGAATCAATCAAGAATCCAACAAGAGATGTAAATGTCAGAAACTAGTCCATCAATGCATGGAGAAAGAAAGGGCAGTAAGAGATTGCAACAAAAAATCGAGGGTTGCATGGCTTGAAGTGGAGAATATGGAAGCATCTTGAGCTTGCATGGAAAAGCATTGAAAATGTAGCCATATTAGAAGTGTTCTATATGGAATATTTGCATGATAGGAAGAAGGTGTAAGAGTTGAGCAGGAGTTGCATGAGGTTTGAAGGTTTTCTTATTTGTTTATAGTTATATATTGTAAATATTTACGCTACTAATAGTGAATTTTCTAAGAGAACTTTGATCAAGGATTGGGCATGAAGTCTTCATAGAGAGAGTTTCCAAGGATTGAAGAGATGTCACATGTTCATGGGGAGTAATTTTTCTTCCAGTGGACCAATAGATTATTTGTGTTATATTTGTTGTGGAAGGGCCCATTATATTTGTCATGCAATTTTTGACATTGCCTTATTTCAAGGCTCATCAGTACTCAATGTTTGTGAATGTTAATAATGAAGTTTCATTCGGTTATATGCATTCGAATTGGAATATCCAGGGTTTTCATGGAGAATGTATTGTTTCTTAATCTTGTATGGGATCATATGTGGTTGCTTAATGATACGTTTGAATTTATTTTAGAGCTCTCATTATGGCTTGCCTAATTTCCATTGTTGAATGCTTAAGAGAGATTGAGTTACATGCGTTCTTAGCAAGGTTAAAGGTTTTTATGCTTATATTGTTGCTACGGAAAATAGAATGACGGTGATGCACGGAGCTCATATTCATAGTCTTAGATATTTTTATTGTTTCATTATTAAATATGCATGACATGTTGGCAAGGGATTATAAGTTGATCACGATGGATGTATGTTATGTTGTTGTTACTATTGTATATATTATGGTTTTCGATTTCTGCTTATTTGATACATTATTTTCTTAGCCACTCATCATTGTTGTTGATGATTAAGATCTACTTAGGGTTTCTATGGTGATGTTGTTGTAGGAAATTTTTCATTAAGAGTATCTTGATGTATTGACTCATCTACAACTATATACGTTCTTATTTCTTCGTAATTTGTTGTCTATAGCTAGATATTGAGTTGCAGCAGTATGGATCCATATTATCGATATCAATTGATATATAGTGTATGTATGAATTTTTGAAGTGATATGTAATGCTATTACTAGTTCACACTATCATGCAAAGGTTTATGCTCAATATGGTGTTTGTTTTACTTCCATGTTTTTGCTACATAGAATTGATATCTAATGTTGATTGGTGTGTTATTTTGTTCATCATTATTGGTGTTTCTATGAGGGTTTTCATATGGAAAATATACTTCATTATATCACATTTATATGTTTCTACTATGCCACCAAGCATTGCCATGTATTTGTTGATGAAATTTGGTAAAATGATGTTGTTGATATCTTAAACTATTGCTAAGTCTTTGAGAGTTTGTTGTGGTTTATCATGTGTTATGTATTGTGATTATATCATGGTTAACTTTAGCACATATTGTTTCTCATAGTTTCCATGTACTTGCATTATATTGATATATTAATCATGCATTGAAGAGAACATACTTGTGTGCAATTGAGTAGTAATTTTGATAACCATGCGTGGAGTTGTCAATGATATTGTTCTAGTTTTATATTGATCATGCACAGAGGTGAGACAAAGTGTTTGGCATGTACTATATTGGATCATTTCTTTTCATCCATATATGCACTGTAAAGTGCAAGATAAATAGATGTAACTTTCTTACTTTTGTCATTGGGTCATGTTGGCTTGTAGTTATGAGTCAAGCATGCTTTTTGAGAGAGATGTCATAATTGTTTCAACCATGTATGGGTTGTTGGCAATCATTGTTACATCCATGTATTATCATTAAACCATGTATCACGTTGCAAAACATTTTGTCATGATGTTTACTAGAGTCTTTGATCTGGTTGATGTACCCTCTTTCATGAGGTAAGGAGGCATAGGCAGTCACAAGCATTGATGAATATCAATTGGGATGAGACATTTGCAAGCAAATGTTGGAAATTTTGGTTGGATGAAGAATAATTTTAATTCACGTAGGGGGACAATGTTAAATGTCTCAACATGAGAATGTTAATGTTGCAATTAAACTTTTCCACTGATGTCAAAGTGGAAGAGAGTATGGAAACCAACTTCAGAGGGAAGATCATGTTTAAGTTAACACCAATGCAAAGTAATGTTGGAAATCATTTCAACGTGCACTTAGAATTGTTTTCCTTGTAATCGTGTCTTCTATTATTTGTATTAGCTTTCATCTATGATATTCCATGGTTATAATAATGTCTAAGTCTACATGTTAATGTCCTGAAGCTAAGTTATAAGTTGGTGAAGAAGCAAGCAAACAACATGTGATAAGGCATCTTCTTTAGGACAAAAATATGCACCAATCGAAGATGTAAATATCTTTGTTGGGATTCCCATTCTATCCAAGCAAATATCTTCACTAGGAGAAAGTTTGGTCGCATTGAAGATAGTTGTAGGTGGAATTTTCGTGTTTTGGAAACACTCAACTAATCCCATGGGTACTCTATATTGTATTTGCACATGATATTTTCTCAAAAAGGTAATCAAACATTACTCCTCATATAGAAAGAGATTAAGGTTGAAACTATCCCTCATTCAATGAAGATCAAGGGGAATCAATTTAGGGAGGTGAAATGTTAAAAATACCATACTAGTTCAAGAGTGTATGCACCAACTTTTTAAGCTCTATACTCTTTTGTAATTATTATTTTAGTCACTTTTGGAAAATTATTCGTGCACTCCGTGAGGAAAATTATGCAGAAAATTTATAGTAGTTTTCAAAAGTTTAAAAATGTTGCAGAAGTGTCTTTTGACCAACATCTTATGCAAAGGGAGAGGATATGGAGTAAGGAATCATTGAACGTCATTTAGTGTATTATTGTTGCTATTTCATGCACTAGAATATTGTTTTGTTTGCACCGTTTTTTCTTGGAAATATTTATTATATTGTAGAGAGGACTTACATGCTATTGTTGAGTTGTAAAGTTCTCCTTGGAGCTCAGTCTAAAAATGAATGAAAGTGTGGCTCTAATATTTTGAGGGGTTTGGAGCCTTCATTCAGTAGTGGCTAATCACGAAGGTTGTAGTTTCTCCTTACTGGTGGTCATCAACAAAATAATCTTCAGGGGGTGGTAGGCCCACCGAGTAGTGGTTGGATAGTTTAGTGGTGGGTATGTGAGACTTATCAGGAGTGATGTATTCCACCATGTTGTATCCTACAATCTCGTGTGAGTAGAGACTTCCTAGTTGATGGTGGGCAACAATATTGTTCAAAGGTGTAGTTGCTCCTAACAGGGGCAAGCTAGTTGAAAATGTAATGATTTGATTTATTAGTGACAAGAAAATAATAAGAGAAACAAAAACAATGGGTGGTTTTTTTCCCTTTGGTATTTCCACCATAAACCATTGGTGTCTCATTTTTTGATTAATTTTATAATTTTTTGTTGTGTTTTGATGGCCTCATGTGTTACAAATCATCAATTTTTAAGCAAATAGTTATTTAGAAAAAACAATTGTAAAAGAGACATCACTATTGATTCATAGTCACTATCAATAATGATTTTCATTTCCAAGGAGTGGTGTTCAAGCCATCTATCTCATGTGGAGCTTAAATGCTCGAGGTTCGATCAAGTAAATATGGCCAAAAACAAGAAGAAATCTCAGAAAAGGAAAGGAAAGAAAATGGATAAGAAAAATTAGATCCATAATAATTAATCTTTTTGTTGGTCAAGGATTCATATGAAAATCATGAAAATGGACCAAGGGTTGCATCCTGTTTTAACTGTGGATGTAATGGTCATTTTACTTCTAGTTTCCCATATCTAGGTGCATAGAGTGATGATGATGCTTTAGATATTGATAAGACTTCTCTTTGATTAACTTCTATAATTAAGAAGCAAGGAAGACTAGATGAAGACATGAAGATGGTGTGAACGCAAATTTGTAATCCCTACATACAATCCTCTACAGCACCTTATAAGGGCCATAATAGCTTAATGCTAATTTACTAACTCTCTGTTTTTCTTGAGGGGCATATATTTATATGGTTGTAGTCTCTCAAATAAAAAATCCCCCATATTAAATTCTCTTTAATTGCAATGGTTGTTTTGTTGCTTTTTCACCCCTTTTCCTTCATAAGAAAATCTTCCTTAAATAATTTGACAAGCTCTTATTGGTTCCATATGTCGTCATATCTATATTGAGCCTTTATAGTCCCTTTCAAAAATGAGCTAATGTATGGGGAACCATATGCATAAATTTCCACAAGTGGTGACATTTTTTGTGAAGTATGGAAGTATATTTTTTTTCAGCATTCTAGCAAGGGAAACATTGAGACCATTCTACCTATTTATCATATGCAAATTAACATATATATCATTTTGAAAATTTATTCATAGTCTTAGTTTTCCCAACATATTATGCATGTTAAGATGAGGTATTAGACAATTGAATACCCAAAAAGGAAAATAATAATGCCTAAAATGCTAATATAAATTTGATTTCTATAATTTAGAACAATCTTTGGTATTCCTTGTAGAATTTGAACTATTTACATGAATGTTTCTTCATCTCTACCTACTTTAAAAGCATGAAAAATAGGAAAATATGATTTTATATTTTAATTCAATATGTTGCTAGCATAATGACACTCTTTCATTCAAATTTTCATAAAATTCTAAAAAAATCCATTGGCAATTCTTGCCAACCCTAATTTTTCTTGGCTAGTGGTTTTAGGAGCTTTAAGATCTTGATCTTATATCCCTTATTTTATTTGCATAAACTACATTAAACCAAAAAATATCTTTCACATAAACCTTAATATCACCTTAGAAAAAATAGTTCTTGATCATATGGTAAGTCCTCAAGAACCACTAATGTCCTCCCATAGGAGAAGTGTGCAATTACAAAAGAAATTTATGTTTGAGTTTAGAATTCTTACATAAGTATAGTTGATCTTGATACCACAATAAATCATTCTTCCACATAAATGTTTCTACTACATAAATGTCTTCACATATTTATTGAATGATCTTGCATACATTCTCATCCTACTTCCATTATATCCTTGATTCTTTGAACCAATTAAAGTTTGGGATCAAAATAACATAAAATAAACCCTTTTAAGAATTTGTTCTAATTTTATTATAAGTGTACCCTTTGTCTCCTATATATACTAAGTAGAGTAACCGTTAGGATCATAAAATCGTGTCGTGTATGTTCTATTCATTGTAAAAAGAAGTTTCCCCATTGAAGTGGACTATAAATATTGTCATTTATCATTTTCAAGGCACAAGGTTCATAACATTTGGATCAAATGTTACGAACCTCGTGGCTTGAGATGATAACAAACCAATAATTATAACCCATTTCATGGGAAAATCCTTCGTTTACAATAAATGCAATATAGGAGACACCATTTGATGATCCTAACTAGGTTCCATTTGATGATAACAAAATAATAATTATAATCCATTTCATATAGTCCATTTCACAAGGAAATCCTCAATTTACAATAAAGGAAATGTAGAAGACACTATGTGACGATCATAACTAGGTGCCTTTACTCTGCATGTGGATGAAATGAGGTACGTATAAAATGAGTGAATGGTTATGATGAAAGATTGTATTATTTTTATAAACATGATACATTTAAAATGGAGATATATCTTAATAACATAAATGAAAAATAAAATAGATATGGAAAGTAATAACTTATATACATAGAAAGTAATAAAGGGAATTAAAATATTACATAAGTTATGTTTGGTCAAGCTAGTTGTACATTTTAAAGATGGTTGAAGATAGGGATTCATGTCCTTTGGTACTTTTATTTCCAGAAGATCGTTCTATGAAACAAAAAATAGAGTCAACTAATAAAATCTTCCATATTTGAGTTAGAGGAAAAATATACCATCTATAGGTCCTATGTGGTGTTCCAATGTACCTATCATAAATATTGATCTTAAGAAGCTTTTGTAAATGCAAATGGTCATTGATATGCATCAACAACAAGTTTAAAGTGGTAAAGACCCATTAGTGTCATTCAACACATCATAATGTTTGCTAGTAAACCACTCATAATGAAACGATAACTATGACAAAGAATGTGTTGCAAATTATAGGTGTTTTTCATTGTGATTGAGGCAAGGAGGCATCTTTTAGGAAGCAGTCCTTTGATACACTCTTATGAGCTTCATTAGACCTCTAGAGATATTCTTGTTATATATCATTATATAGTAATGTGGAGGTAGAATTATTGAAGATAATTCATTGTGAATAGAGGTTAGGTTTGGTTCTTTAGCTTAAGAGGAAATTTATATGGTTGTATACCTATTTCTCTCCCATTACTATCTCAATGGATTTGAGACCCGTCTGTGATAGAAAACATTTGATAATGAAACATATATTCCACTGACATGGTAAATACTAACAAATCAAATGAGTCGAGCTGAATGATTTAGCCTCTATTGCATGTTCTGATTTTGAGATAGAACCCAACAAGGGGATCAACAAGGGAAACTGAATGATTGACATCGAACCAAATACCACCATTGCGACCACCAAGGTTCAGAAGATTGATCTTGAAGATTCAGACGAGGGGGGGTGTCTCATCTACTAACAGATGTGGGTGAAGTGTTCTATGTTGCAGTTCCTTCTCAACAGTGGGAGCCAAAATAATCTCGTTTTAGTGGATGTTGTGAGCTGGTTGGCCATACCAACAACACCACACATAGAGTCATACAGCATCGAGTGACTTCACCAGGGATGAAATCTTCGCGCCAACTAGCATTGTTTCCTTCCCTACAACATCAAGCCCTTCACGAATCAGGTATTGTTTGATGTTGCTCCTCTATATCTTTGTGATGTGTTATTAGGTCAACCATACTTCTTGAAGTTTTATGTTGTGTATCATTCGAAGAAGCACATTCTTATTATTACTTTGGGAAATAATTTATATGTGATACTGGAGGTAGCCTCACCTACTATCATCTATTTGATCTTTGTTAAGAAACGTTGTAAGATCATCTCCTAGACTGGAAAACTTGTTTTCTTTCTTATTCACTCTAAAATAAAGGGGAATATAGTGGCCACATCCATTGCCCCTGAAGAGGATTCCCTCACGCAGTAGAAAAATGTGGATAAATTCATGCAATAATAGAAGGACATATCGTACTTACCCGCAAGGGTATCTTTGCATGATTACATCAATCATTCAATCGATATGACTCTCGGATGACCTCTACCCAATAGGATAATATACCACTACATGTTCTGAAAAATAAAGAGATCAAGTGGAATATCCAAGAGCTACTACGTAAGGGGCACATCTAACCAATTTCCTCACATTGTGGGAACCTGACTGTACTTGTACAAAAGAAAGATCAAACATGGAGACTCTACTTTGATTATCGGGAACTATACAAAATCATTATCACCAATATGTACCCAATCCCATAGATTAATGAAATTCCTAAGTAGCTCATGGGAGCCGAGTATTTTACCAATATTGATTTGAAGTCTAGCTATCACAAGGCTCTTATAGAATCCACAAATTTATGGAAGACCATGTTCAAATCCTGGGAGTGCCTTTTCGAATGGTTGTTGATGTCCTTCACAATGAAATATTCCCCTGCAACTTTTAGGAGGTTGATGGATGACATCTTGTAACCCTTCATCAAATCATTTGTGGTTGTACATTTGGATGACATACTCATATTCGACAAGAGTTGGGAAGAGAACCTACAACACATTAGGCATGTACTTCAAAGTTTGTACAACAAGCTATATTCCATATTAGACAAATGCAAATTTGGGATGAGACATGTCAAATATTTGGGCTACATCATTGATGAGAAAGGCATGCATGTGGATATGGCTAAGGTCCAAGTCATTCAGGATTGGCCAACCCCAACCACTGTAACTAAGCTTCACAAATTTTTGGGGCTTGGAAATTTTTATCGAAGGTTTGCATTGGGATTCTCTCATATCACTTGGCCTCTGATTTAGGTTAGCAACGAAGGAGCGAAAACAGATATCTTCTTGTGTAAGTCCCAACAAAAGGAATTCGTTGAGCTGAAGCACCACCTCTACTCTTCACCTGTACTCACATTACTAAACCTCAAACAACCATTTGAAATTGAGACAAATTCGTCTTAATATACTATTAGTGTAGTTCCCATCAAACAGGGGCATCTGCTGAGCTATGATGGTGAGACACTTTCTCATACAATTTCAAAATACCCAATCTATGACAAAGAGATGAATCACATCATGTAGGCATGCTCACAATGAAAACATTACGTTCTATGGAAGGATATAGTTATCCACACAAATCATTGATCTTGTAAGTTTATCAAGACAAAAGGGAAGTTGAAGATTGATCGACATCAAAAGTGGTCTACATATCTGCAACAATTCCACTTTGACCTTAAATACAAGAAGGGCAACACCAATCATGTTTGAGATTGCCTCAGTCAACGTCGAATTGCAGGATTAATTATTGTTCTCAACTCTTGTGGCCACGAAACCACCAAATGAACACAATTGTACAAAAATGATCTAGATTTCACCACCACATAATAGATGTTAGTGGATGGGAAGCAAGTTCTACATTTATAACTCGAGGATGCACTATTGGGCACCTTTGTGTTCCTTCAAGAGGGAATGTCAAACTAATTTGGCAGCCACACTATAGTCAAGTTGTAGGACACTACTATGTCGAGACAATTGCGGTCATACTACATAAGTATTTTCATTTTCTAAAAATATGATAGGACATTCAAAAATATATCAGACCCTGCATTTCTTGTGTCTTCACGTACTCAACAATAAAGAAGAAAATCTTTTACACTCTTCTTCCTTCTCTAATCCATTTCTAGGCATCCACATCTATGGATTATTTGTCATCATGGATATATTTTCTAAGATGGACATGTCGTTGACTTGGAAGATGAGTATCATAGTAAAGGAAACTGCCAAATTCTTCTTTGATGAATATGGCTACATTTTTTGATCTCACAGACCATTATATCATATTGGGATCAAAAGTTCCTTAGCACATCCTAGTTGAGCCTTTGAACGTTATTGGACACTAATCTCATAAAGTCTATTGCATTCCATTTCCAGTCAGATGGAAAAAGAATGTAGTGAAGAGGATGATAGTGCACATACTACACATGTACAACTCCAATAATCTAGAAACCTAGGATGATAGACTTACTTATGTGCAACAAAATTATAAAAGAGCTCTTCATAGCTCGACTGGTCATAGTCCTTTTCTAGTGGTTGTGGGTTTTCAACCATTGCGTCTGACTGATGTTGTGATGCCTCATGAAATTACACTAACATAAACCACACATATACATTATAAGCATGATAAAGAAACTTTATTGATTGAACGCATCTAACATATTCGCCAACAACTACACAAAATCTTCGATAAGTCCAATGCAAAGTACAAGCAGCGACATGATCAACGTTAGGTGCCATACAATTTTTAGGTGTGTGACAATTTTTGGTTGCATTTGCTGATATAACGCCTTACCAAAGCCCATCAAAATATCACACCACTCGGATATGGGTCTTACACTATCACCAAGGATGTGTGAGACAATTCTTTCAAGCTCAACATTCCCCCATTCCTTGGCCTAAACCTAGTGTTCAATGTGGACCACCTTTGGCTATAAATTTTATCATTTCTAGACCATTTCATTCTTATGATATTTTTTCATGGATTTTCCACCAACCTAACCAAAATAAGAGTATAGTATGAAGGAATATTACAACTAATATGCAACTCAAGTAACCATCCATCATTGAAAACCTATGACATCGAGATAGCAATATGAAATCATCATTAGCAAAAATATTGTGCAATAAAGTTTTGTTAGTAACCCATCTCCTTGTTCACGTATTATCAATATTAATAGGCTTTCCATGCAAAAAGTCACAATCCTCAAGAAACATACCATATGTAACATAATATGTACATGTATCATCACCCTGTAATATATGTGAGAAAAGATAACAACACTATAGGCATCACTAATAACTACACCATATCAAACTAATTCATGATTGAAGATATAATGATAGAAGCACATAAGTAGTGAGTGAAACTCATCATCATCAACCAATGTCAATAATGACCATTGCATGGTTATCCTCTTCATGTACAATTAACTCCACTAAGTGAAACTTTATCCACGATTTTATGATCACTAATCATAGAAAAAAATATCATATGTGTCTTCAACAACAACAACTACACATCATTAAGGATATATATACTTATCATGATCATCAACATGCAACAAGGAATTATCAAGAACGCATAATTCCAACAATGTACAATTAAAATCATAGAAAATTCTCCCTCTCAACTTGTGCCAACTATTCCCTATTAGGTTTGATCATATCCAGATTCATTAATTAGTAAATCCATGAAAGAAACAAAGTAACAATGCAATATTGCAACAACTCCTAAGCCATCATAAACCAATACTTCTTCTAAGCATTATCTAAGCAACAACAGACTGTATCCAACGAATGGAAAAAATAGAAAGCCAAATAATAACAGAGTAAAGCATATCAGAACCTCTCCCCGAGTATTTTCCATTGTTTCTTCATCTCGGAGAGACATATGTGATAGTATAGATCAAAACTTGCATATATCCACGATTGTCCCTTATGCGATCCACATACAGAAAGTAAAATACTAAATTTTCATAGCCACAACTCCGCTTGATCCTATAATGGATGTTCTTGTTTCACTATTACTACATCAGATATACTATCAGTAATATAAGCAACATGAATATTAAAATAACATAGGAATCATCATCAAGTTATACACATGTATCACCCTCCCTAAGATCATACATCAATGATTATGAGGCCTAATAATCATCACCTTCTCTTTCTCAGGTCATGTATCTCACATCCCTTCTGTAGTCACTATGAGAAGTGTTCCTTTAAGAACAATATATCGTAGTAGAGATCATATTCTTTTACTATGAGTTGGAATCCTCCTCATTTCTTCGAGAATTTATTTCTTTAAACATGTATAGCTTCTCTGGATTTAAGTATCCTCTTTCTATGATCTTTCAAGTTTCTTTATCTATAACCTTACATTTGGTTGATGTAAACACAATTACATTTCCTTTATCCACTATTTTACCTACACTTAGAATATTTTTCTTTAGCCCTTGAACTAATAAAGTATCAACTTCTCCTCTATGTTTATTAATTTTGGCTCTAGCTTTTCTAAGAACTTTTTCGAGAGAACTATTTGCAAGAATAACCTTATCAGCTTGGCTTTTCTTGAGAAACTCCATATTACTCTTATATCTGGTAATCTGATGAGAGAACCTGGTGTCTATCTACCATTAATATTCATCGTCAAATGATAAAAGAGAAGGACCACACCTTATATGTTCTTATTCTTTCCACTTATTATCAAAAATGTTGGTGGATCCATCCTTCTCATGTCTTTTGACATTATTTGTTTGCTTGCCACGTTGTCTTTAGTGATTCGTTGATTTATTCCTGATTATTTTGCTACATGTCCAAACTTGTTACAAGCATATCATCTTATATGGCCAAAAAAGGGAGCAAAGGAATATTTTTGTTTTATTCAGTACTTTTGTTTTTGCAGTGTTACCCTTTACATTCCTTGCACTAACTTGTGAACTATATTCTCCTTTAATACTTTCAGAAATACCATGACGAGGTTTAACGGAAGGAGACCTATGACTACCAAGAATGTTATAAAAAATCTTATTACTATCTTGAAATCTCAATGTTTATCCTTTTATTCCAATTTACCTTTTAGAGTGTTTACCTCAAGCTCCATTTTTTGGTATTGCTTTCCCTTTTCAAGATATCTATTTCCCATTCCTTCTTCAACATTTCTTCCTTCTTCCATTTTCTCCTTTAAGTTGATAATTTCTTCCTTCATCCCATTCTCTTGCTCTTCAAATACTTGAAGTAGTTCTTCATTTCGCTTGTTGGACATTTCAAGATCTATTCTTAGAAATACAATCTTTGCTTCAGGGCCTTCAAAATGTTATTTAGATTATATTGTAACATTTACTGAATTAATATGATTCTTTTAAACATATTCCTACAATTGATCTTAAGATTAATACTATTTTTCAATGAAATATCAAGTTTTATTCTAATATTAGGAACTCCCTCTATTATGTCATCTTCGGAATTAGTAACTTACTCATCTTTTGATGCATTATTATTTTCTTGAGAATAAGTTTACTTGTTGGTTCCTCTGATGAACAATCTTCCTTTGTTCTTCCTTCATTGATTTCTTGTATCTTATCCATACTTCCTGTGCATTTTCATAATTCATAATGCTATTTAATGTTGAATGAGGTAGATACTAATGATGCCACTTAATGCCTTACTACTATTTTTCACTTCTTCTTCTGATGGAGGAATTTTAGTGAAGCCATTTCATACTAAATACCAAACGTTATGATTCATTAGATTAGACTTCATATCTTCTTTCCATAGTTGATAATTATCATTGCTTAGTTGATTCATTGTCATCTTCACTATGATCATTATTACATAAACAAGGAAATAAACCACAATTAGAATAGAAGCCCATACTTGGTAGTTATTTGTTACATTCTTCTTTATTGGTAATCAATAGAAAGAGGGGTGCTCCCAAAACTCAATATTTTGTGACGTTTGTAGTTATTATTGCATCTGATATATGACTATCACTACCACAACTTTCTAACTCCTTCCTTCAAGCTATCTTATTCTTTCCCATCATCCTTGATCCATTCTAAGTGGTTAAGCTTGAACTTAAGTGACTTTCTCTAATACAATTGTTGGGAAAAATACTTAGAGGGAGGAGGTGAATAAATGTTTTAGAAACTCACTTCAACCTTTTAATTTGTTATTCATATTTCTCTACACTACTGCAATTAAGTAAATCAATTTATGTATGTGATTATGATGAAGTAAAACAATGTATATCAAGTTAACTATCTTTTAATGCATTTCATAATATGATCTACTTTTAACTAGTGTATAATTACTTCATTAACCTTAAATTAAATAGTATAGCCATCAGTAATAAGAACAAAATAAACTATTACACACAAGCAAACACAACAACACATGAGGACACGAGGATGTTTAGGTGGAAACCTAATGTTGGAGAAAACCATCGTTGTTGTCGTCTTTGTATTCATCTTTTATTATAAAGGAAAACATCATACAATATTTTACTAGTGCATACTCAAACTAATACGTAGGTACCAAGATGTAGAAGGCTATGACCTTCTGTTGTTGTCCAACATCCATTAGAAGGGAGCTTGAAACCACTGATCTTGTTTACCAACTCCTATTGAAAGGGAGAGCCAACCCCTTGATCTGATTCACCAACTAACACTTGAAGGAAACTTCGACCTTCTCACTGAAGGCTCTAACCCTCATCACCTATGTGGACCACATTTCATAACATTTTATACTAGATCCACTTGACCCAAAACATCAAACCTATAGGCCACTTTTCATCATATCTTCACAATGGAAACACTACCATGATTTAATCCCAATACCAAATAATAATTCTAAAACCAATCATTGTATAAAATAACTCAATCACTAAACCAACTGAATCATACAAGAAATCACGTAGTCTTAATCAATCAATACAACTACATCAAACTAAACCAGGATAGATCATATCAATGCATAGCTACTCATCAATCATCCAAACATTTTTACCCATCATAGAAACCAACTGTTGCTACCCTGATCAACCATATGCCAAAATATATATATGCTACTATTCTGAGTCATATCCATGTATGTACAGGGTTCTCCTTAAGAGGACTTTCATACATATCTCAAAATATTAAACATCAAATTCTAAATCACTGTCACACTAAATGAATCATTGGATAACATACTAAACACATCATAGACCATTAAACTACATATCATCACACAGTGGCATCATCTCTATTCAAAATATGACTCCATAAACGATTCAACCCAACCCAAATTATCAAACACATATTATCATAAGAGAGGCATCATTAATAGATAGCAGAAACCATAACAGAACTAATCAAATATAAATAGAAACTCATACTGCAAAAGCCTAGCAGATGTATGTGACTCTTATAAAGCACTTTCGCGTATGTACACTCTTCTCATTCACCACACTTACGTACAAATATGTCCATACTACAAAATATATACATGAATACCGAAAATAATATCCTCCTATGTAAACGACTTCTCAATGTTAAGCCCGCAAACGTATCTCTAATCAATGAGACATACCTTTGCAAAAACACAACATCTATCAAACCCAAATTTTCCAATGCATATTATTACGGATACATATCAAAATATCATCATCATAGATGTATTCAACCATAAAAATATTATTCAATATGTGTTCATTTTGAATCTATTAGATTTGATACATCTCCATGCTTCCTAGTGCACTCTCATTTTAGATCAAGTTATTCATAAATAATCCATTAAATCCACACCCTAACACTTGATCTTCATCTCCTTAAATAGTATAAGCCTTAGCCAAATCATTAGGGAAATCCTTTAGTAATGTTGATGGTATTATCTTACGAGATCAAATATACGTTATCGTGCTAATTACTATGGACCAATACCATGGTACGGAAACTGTAAGTGACTTCTATTCATCATACCTAGGTATGTACACAACTTCTCTTCAGAGGCCCAGCATATACTTTCCTAAACTTTACCTTTATCATCTTTCCATCTCTAAACTGATATTCCTTTTTCCATTCTCTCTGTCACATATGTACCATCCTATATAATCATCCTTCTACCATGATGTTTACATCTTTAACAAGTAGTTTCTATCAAGGACAACACATTGATCATAATCCCAACACAAGTACCTATGGCCATGAACGAAAAGAAGTATTCTTAGAAAGGGAAGGATAGCAAATAAGATAGGAAAAAATGATGTCTATAAGAACCCCTATTTTTTTTTGTGAAGGAGTTAAATGACAATGGTGAAAATAGATCAATTTTGTTTTAATTATGAATGTAATGGTCATTTTACTTCTAGATTCCAATTTCTTCATACATACAATGATGATGATGTTGTTGAGATTTATGCGGCAGATGATGATAACTATTCATTTGAAACCAATCTTTAAAGTCCAAATGGGAGTAATTCTTTCATGGAGAAATCAGGTTCAAAAAATTCTGAAGATGAAGAGCAAAGAAGAACAATGGTCATTGAAGATAATATTAAAATTCTCACTCTTGAAAACAAAGATCAACATAAACTAGTGTAGGTTTCTATGATAATGAATGCACCTTCAAAGAAGAAATACTTAGGTTAAAATATCATGTTTAAGAAGTAGGGTAACTTGAACAAGGAATGAGGAAGAAGTACATATAAAAGGAAGATCAATTTGAAATAAAGGAGGCAGAAGTGGCCTCATTAATAAGATATATAGAGAAGAAAACCACTTAGTTGAAATTGTAAAAAAGGAGCCAAATATCTGCTTCAATCAATCATATCTTAGATTGCACAAGGAAGAATCAAACAAGACCTAAAAATTTTTATGGAAAAAATAGTAGCTAGAGGAGTAGGGAAAAAAGGTAGCTGTCAAATAAGGAGTGAAAGGTTGTGCCAAGAAACTTATTTTTATCAAGAAAATCATTTTCAACCTTTGGATATGTTAGATGCTTTAGGTATCAAAAACATAGACATATTGTAGGAGACTACAAAAGCATGCAACAAAAGATGAAGTTGAATATAAATTCTTATCAAACAATCATATAAGGAGGACTATTCTAAGCGTGAATATCACCAACAATCAAGTATAATTGTCCTTTTTATGAATACCAATTCATCGAATGATTTTGGCCATAAGTCTATCGAATGCACGTCTTATATAAATAATACAAGAAGAGAAAAAGGGAGGAGATATGAGTCTATCCCCCCATTGTTCAGTCACAAAAGATGTTATGTGTGTGACAATCTTGCCCATATGGCCAAATATTGTAAGCTACTCATATTTCATAGATAATGTAGTCAAAAAGGGAATTTCAACAAATTAAATAAGTTAAGAAGCTAAAAATAGATGAAAATGTGAGAAATTAGTACATCAGTGTTTGGAGAAAGAAAGAGCAGTGAGAGATTGAAACAATAAACTGAGGCTTGCATGGCTTGAAGTGCGATTAATATTTGATCACGACTTGTGACTTATATATTTGTATTGTTTCATTATTAAATGCATGTCACATGTTGGCAAGGGATTCAGCTTTGATCACGATGGATCTATCTTATTTTTTTGCTGCTATTATATAGATTATGGTTTTTGGTCGTTGTTCATTTGATACATTATTTTCTTAACAACTCCCTGTTGTTGTTGATCATTGATATCTGCTTAGGGTTTCTATGGTGATGTTGTTGTAGGAAATTTTGCATTAAGATTATGTTGATGTATTGACTCATGTACTACTAGAGATTTTCTTATTTCTTCCTAGTTTGTTGTCTAGAGCTAAAGCTTCCGCTTCATGAGTATGAGTCCATGTTGTTGAGATCAATTTATATAGAGCGTCTATATTAATCAAGAGGATTTTTGAATTGATATGTAATGATACTACTAGTTCACAGTATCATGCAAAGGTTTATTCTCATTACAACGGTTCTTTTACTGCCATGTTTTTCCTACAATGGACTAGTATCTAGTGTTGATTGGTGTTTTATTTTTTTGATCATTATTGGAGTTTTTACGACGGTTTTCATGTTGGAAATATACTTCATTATATTAGATTTATATGTTTCTAATATACCACCAAGAATTCCATTGTATTTGTTGATGAAATTTTGTAAATTGATGTTGTTGAGATCTTAGAATATTGATAAGTCTTTGAGGCTTTCATGTGTTTTATCATGTGTTATGTCTTTTGATTATATCACTGCTATATGTAGCACATATTGTTGCTCATATTTCCCATGTATTTGCAGTATATCATTAAATTAAGCATGCATTGATGAGGGCATACTTGTGTGCAATTGAGTAGAACTTGTGATAGCCATGCATGGACTTGTCAATGAGATTATCTTAGTCTTATATCAGTCATGCATAGA
>APFE030679287.1:0-20908 GCA_000404065.3 Pinus taeda
AATATTAACACATGGTGGATTGATTCTGGATCAACAATTCACATTTCGAATTCCTTGTAGGGTTTGCAAAACCTAAGGAAACCAGTGGGAAGTGAGCAAAGCATCTTATCAGGAAACAAGCTGGGCTCACATGTGGAATCTATAGGAACATGTTATTTGACTTTAAGTAGTGACTTTGTTTTAGAATTAGAAAAGACCTTTTATGTTCCAAGTTTCTCTAGAAACTTGATTTCAGTTTCAAGGCTTGTACCTTTTGGATATTCCTTAAAATTTTCAGAAAAATCTTTCAGTCTATTTTATAAATCTGATTATGTTGGGAATGGTATCTTGTCTAATGGTCTTTACTGCATTAATTTACAAAACAATGCCACTTATGATTCAATGCATGTTCACACTGGCACTAAAAGATGTGTTATTGATGAAGATTCCTCTAAATTATGGCACTGGAGACTAAGTCATATCTCCATAGAAAGAATTAAAAGATTGGTAAATGAAGGGGTACTTAATACTCTGGATTTTACTGATTTTGAGACTTGTGTGGACTGCATAAAGGGAAAGCAGATCAACAAGTCAAAGAAAGGTGCCAATAGAAATTCGGACTTATTAGAGACCATACATACCGATCTATGTAGTCCAGACATGGACTCACATGGTTAGAGATACTTCATCTCCTTTATAGATGATTACTCACGATATATGTATCTCTACATGCTTCATAAAAAGAGCGAAGCATTAGATGCCTTTAAGATCTTTAACGCTGAAGTAGAGAAACAATGCGGCAAGCAAATTAAGATCATGAGATTAGATAGAGGTGGAGAATATTATGGTAGATACACAGAAGATGGACAAGCACCTGGACCATTTGCTAAATTTCTTCAAGAGCATGGAATTGTTGCCTAATACACCATCCTTGGTTCACCGGACCAGAATAGTGTAGCAGAAAGAAGAAATCGAACATTATTGGACATGGTGCGGAGTATGCTTAGCAGCTCTAATCTTCCTAAATCCTTGTGGACTGAAGCACTTAAGACGGCAGTGTATATATTAAACCGAGTTCCAACCAAGGCGGTTCCTAAAACTCCATTTGAATTATGGAAAGGTTGGAAACCGAGTTTGCGACATATGCGCGTTTGGGGATTCCTGTCTGAAGTGAGAATTTATAATCCACAAGAAAAGAAGCTGGACCCAAGGACCATTAGTGGGTATTTCATTGGATATGCTGAAAGGTCTAAAGGTTACAGATTTTATTGTCCATCTCACAGCACTAGGATTGTGGAATCAAGAAAATGCCAAAGTTTCTTGAAAATGACTTGATTAGTGGGAGCGATTCAAACAAGGAACCAAGTTTCTGAGAAGGATCCATTCAGAAGTTCAACCTTCCACCTCAAGTTATAGATTGGTTATTGTTCATAGGCACCCCTCAAGTACAAACTGGTGTTGAACAACCAATTGTTTGAAGTTCCAGCAAGCCTGCTGACGACATTCCAGGTAGATAGGTAATTCAAGAAGTTGCCAAGAATCTTTTGAACAACAAGTTGAACCACATACTTTCCTCAGGAAGATGAATGGTACAACATTTAAAAAGATCTACTAAGACCAAGAGATCAGCATTCCTAATGATTATGTTTGTGTATTAACAAAGAATTGACTACAACATTGGAGCCGAAAATGATCCCGAAGTCCATTTTCCACAAGCCATGAGTTGCAAAGAATTAGAACTATGGTACAATGCCATGAAGGAAGAGATGAATTCCATAAAGAGTAACGAAGTTTGGGATCTTGTTGAGTTGCCTAATGGTTCAAAAGCCATTGGATGTAAATGGGTCTTTAAGACAAAGAAAGACTCATTCGACAACATTGAGAGATACAAGGCAAGACTTGTTGCTAAGGGATTCACTTAGAAAGAAGGAATCGACTACACGGAGACTTTTTCTGTTGTATCTAAGAAAGATTCCTTGCGCGTTATTATGGCATTAGTAGCCCATTTTGACTTGGAGTTGCAACAAATGGATGTGAAAACGACCTTTCTCAATGGAGATCTAGAGGAGGAGGTTTACATGAAACAACCTGAAGGATTCTCCTCTAGTGATGGTGAGCAATTGGTTTGCAAGCTCAAGAAGTCATTATATGGTTTAAAACAAGCATCCCGCCAATGGTATTTGAAATTCCATAATGTAAATTCTTCTTTCGGTTTTGTAGAAAACATTATGGATCAATGTATATACATGAAAGTTAGTGGGAGTAAAATTTGTTTTCTTGTTTTATATGTGGATGACATTTTGCTAGCAACCAATGATAAGGGTTTGCTATATGAGGTGAAACAATTCCTCTCTAAAGATTTTGATATGAAGGATATGGGTGAGGCATCTTATGTCATTGGCATTAAGATCCATAGAGACAGATTTCGAGGCATCTTGGGTCTGTCACAGGAAACCTATATTAATAAAATTTTAGAGAAATTTCGGATGAAGGATTGTTCACCAAGTGTAGCTCCCATTGAAGGGTGATAGGTTCAATTTGAACCAATGCCCGAAGAACGACTTTGAAAGGGAACAAATGAAGAACATTCCATATGCTTCTGCTGTCGAAAGCCTAATGTATGTTCAAGTCTGCACAAGACCTGACATTGCATTTGTTGTGGGAATGTTGGGACGATATCAGAGTGATCCAGGTTTAGACCACTGGAGTGTTGCAAAGAAAGTAATGAGGTACCTTCAAGGAACCAAAGGCTACATGCTTATGTATAGATGGACGGACAACTTGGAAGTAATTGGCTACTCAAATTCTGACTTTGCTAGATGTGTTGATTCACGCAAATCAACATCAGGTTACATTTTTATGATGGCCGGTGGAGATGTATCATGGAGGAGTGCCAAGCAGACCTTGATTGCCACTTCCACTATGGAAGCCGAGTTCATCTCCTGTTTTGAGGCTACTTTACATGGTGTATGGCTTAAGAGTTTCATTTCTGGGCTTAGAATTATGGATTCTATCTCTAAGACATTGAGAATATATTGTGACAATTCAGCTGCTATTTTTATGGCTAAAAACAACAAAAGTGGGAGTCAAAATAAACGCATCGACATTAAGTATTTAGCTATAAGGGAACGTATTAAAGAAAAGAAAGTGGTCATTGAGCACGTCAGCACTGAGTTAATGATTGTTGATCCTTTGACTAAGGGCATGCCACCGTTTAAATTCAAGGATCATGTAATGAATATGGGACTTGTTCCATTATGTAGTTTCTCATTGTATGGACAATGTTATGAAATTCTTAATTATTGTGATGTTTTTTCTCATATTTATGTGCACCTTAAGTTGATTGAGAAAATTCATTTAAGAAGGACCAAGAATAAACATAAGGTTTATTCATTAAGAAATTGTTGCCACATAAATTATAATAAGAATAAATACATAGTAATACATGGAAGATAATACTCGTCATTAGAGGACTTATCGCCATGATTCATGTATCTATTACTTAATACAGATTATCAATGGGTTTTAAGTTGAGACATTAAGTTTGGAAGTATGGACCAAGTGGGAGAATGTTAAGCTCCATTCATTTTTTTACCAACTGCTGCCTACAATTATGGAAGTAAACTGCAGTCTTTCCTTAATTTCTGGAAACCAACTGCAGTAATTTCCTTAAATTAAGGAAATCAACTACAGTTAATTAATTTTCTTGTTGGGAGCTTCTGAATTGGTCCATTACTCCATCTGGAGTTCTCTACCTTGATCTGTTGAACCCCTAACACATAGCCATCAGAAGCTTGATGGAAGCTTGGCTATAAATTCCTCTGTTTGGTCCCCAAGCTAGCATCTCAATCCCCTTCAGTTTTTACACCATCAAGTTGAGAGAGCAGAGCTTGGAAGTGCCTTCTAGATTATCTATGTTCTTTTATTTTCTACGTGTGTGAGGTTGTTATGTCCCCACTGTGCACAAATTTGGCGTTGTTATGTGAAGAGAATCTGTAAGCGAGTGGCATTGTGCGTACGCGGTCCCCGTGAGCTTTTATACGCCACTCATTCCTAAATAGTGTACATCGCACGCTGTCATGTGCTCTTCCCGTGAGCTTTTATACGCTGTTATGTGCTCTTCCTTATAAGTTTTTTGCTGGAGTAATTCAAGTTTAATGCATGCGTTCAAGAACTTTTTCTATGTTGATTCAGTGGGAGTCTATACCTTGCTATAAATCAGATTTTTGTTATATGATAGAAGAGCTGTTAACATCAATCAATTTTGATATTGAAAATATCAAACAAGAGTATCCCCGCACACTGCAAAAGAAGAAGCTCGAACATTCAAGAGGCTCTGTTCTGCATTTGGTGAATTGAATTTCTAAAGACTATATTTACTTTACGACATTTCATTCTTGGAAGAGCTTTTGGCTCCAGCGGTTCTGAAATTATTTAAATCTTCTCCAAATTGCCGGTTTGATAGAGAAAATAACGCCTACAAACTCAGCACTGGTGGAGGTTTCCAGGATCCAAAATTATTACTGGTATTAATATCAATCGCTGGAGGTATTTATCCTGGGCATTAAAGTTTCATTTTTAGATTCTTTAAAGTATTTAATTCCGCATATAAATAATCCATTAAGTTAAGATTCAACATTCATTTGGGCATTCAGTTTTTCATTCTATGTTCATTCCGCATCAAGAACAGATTCAACATTAAAGAATTGTTGTTCATAAACTAAAAAGTTGTGACCGGTTTCGTTAATTTTCCAGAGGTGAGAATATCTTGCATCAGCAATTTAGCGGTGTTTATTACAAGTATCTCCAAAGGGAGGCTTCATCTCGAAATGGGTGCCAGGGATGTTCTGGCCACCCTGAGAGGCTGCGAAGTCGAGAGCTTTCATGGTATTGGACTCACCACGTGTAAGAATAATAATAAAGATGCCTCTGTTGTAACGCTGTCATTTCACAAGCCCGGTTCTTCGACGAAGCAATTCATGAAGTATGTATCCAATGCCCATAACGTGCAGTCCATCGTTTTGCAATGCTTTCCTTTGAAATCTGTTGTATCTGTTGCTCAGATTTGTCACTGCAATGACGGATGCAAATGCATTGTAATTTGCACAGTGGAAGAGCTCAGGACTCTTCTTGCTCGTTGGATGCCTGGAATACTAAAACCACTTCCTGAGTCCAAGTGCCTACTGCCCTCTTTGGGCTGCCTGAGAAATGGCTGCCATGGATGCAACGAGGGTACGTTGTATGTGGAGCGATCGGGAGGGGGTGACCCTGAGCAGACTGATGACTTTGAAAGCCTTACATTAAAAGTGGGTAACCCCAAGGTAGGTTTGCCTCCTCCAGTCTGTGAAATACTTGAGCATTACGATACCTAGAAAGAGCATTCTTGCATTTGCATTCCACTACGTCCACCAGAGAAAGATGAGTGGACAAAGCTGCTGACCACATCTTTCAGGACTAAAGATAATGAAGAAAGAAGAATCAGCGCCGGGGCTTCAGATGCCATGGATAATTACACGACTCGGGAAGTCAAGGAGACTTGCATGGCTAGGAAAAGAGGATAGGAGGAGCTGAGAAAAGGATAAATTGTAAGATTTAGCACTCCCTCCCTAATATTGCCAAGGTTAACAGAAATATCAATCAACCTTCTTCTAGTTGGATGGTTCAGGGTAGATGGCTTCTCTACTTCTATGGTGGCAAGAAAGGCAGTCAAAGTTTATGTTGTGGGCAGTAAAGAAAATGGATTTGCTGCCAATGCATTTCTAAGGACAGCCCTGGTGAAGTCTACGAATACCAAGCCTGATCCTCATGATATCAACCCTACTGAAAATGACACCCATATTTGCCAAGTGCTAACCTTCCGAGGTCGTCCTCTTGGCATCACAACCTTGTCATTTATAGTAGGTACCGTCAACCTGCTTTGCTCTATTTTTTGGGCCGTGTTTATTGCATCTGAAGGAAACCATGGTAAATGGTATGATAGACATCCCATGCCACCCTCTATACCTAGAGTTGCAGTCATAATTGTAGCCATTGGTGTTGCTTTAGGCATGGATTGTCTGCATTTTAATTTGTATTGAAGGAATAGAAAAAAGGGTATACCAGCAAATTCTTCAAAGAAGCCAAGAAACGCTCCTCCCATAATGCCAGCTTGTGCAGTGATAGCCCTTGAGATAATGTGCATTGCGTCAGGCAGCGTAGCACTAGGAGTTCTTGGTATAAAGTCGTTTAAGACGTGGGTATATAGTGTTGTGCAAGCCTTGGTTTGGGTGAAGTGGGGAATTGGCAGCTATCTTCTTGGCGAATTACATTCAGAATCTAATTCGGAATATAATTGGAAGAGGGGAATTCTTGTGTATTCTTCTTCCTTCTTCCTCAATTTTATGTTGGCTGCAGTTCGGTGCAGTTGGCACTACTCGCGACAGTGTTAGTAGCTCTGTGTGAGCTTTGTAATTAGCATTAAGCAGAATAAGGCTTTGTGAGATTTTCTTTTCAACATCAAGCCAATCATAATCATGTAGCCTAGTGAATCCGAAAGCTTTGAATGGATTATAGATTACACGTTACTTTTGTGATTTTCAACTCTATTCACATGCTATTTTATTTTATTTTCTCATTTAACGTTTTTCGTGAAGGAGTTGTTTAATGAGAGGAGGAAATCAAAAATATCTAAGATAGCTAAAATTTTGAAGTTTAATAACTATAACTTGGATTTACAAAAATCCTTACTTGATTTTCTTTAAACATAACCTGAATTTCCATAACTTTCAGAATAACTACTCTGACTCGTTAAATTACTCGTGTCTATAATTAATTTTTTTTATATTCATTTATAATGAATCAAATAGGTGAATCCTGCTTTTTCATTCTCTTTTACAATGAACTGAATGAATCAAACAACTTAAATAATTAACCTGAAATTAGTTACAGCGTCAAACAACTTTAATAAGGATGTACCCTGAAATTAGTTTCAGCTATAAATTCCTGTGGCTCCTTGAAAAGATGGAAAGTCATCTTAAATTAGAAGAAAAATCATCTTAAATTGGAAGAAAAATGATCGTGAAAACCAATTATGAGGGCATTAGAAAATTTTATATATATATTTATATACATACACTGTGGGGTTGCTGAGCGATATGTATTTGGAACACTGGAATGGAATTGAAATATGAATTGTCTGCTGTTGAGGGAACTACAATATGAGCAATCTGTAGTTGCGGAAAATCATTCTTAAAATGTAAGTGATAAGAAATGTTGAACTATTAATATCTGGTATATTATTGAATATATCTACTAGTATTTGTGAACATAATAATAGTTATGAGAGAAGCGCATCGTAAGAGAGATAATGTTATGTTAAAACACATTAGAAGAGCAGAACAAGAGCTGTGAATATGCGGCTTCACCTGAAACGTCCAGCTCTAAATATTTTTATTTAGTTTAATTTAAAGAAGTCATAAATTAGTTTGGAAATTTTGGTAAGATTATGATAAAAATTGATAGAAATTTTTAAAAATCTAGATTATAGTTGTCAAATTTCAAAATTTTGGGTGCTCTGAGATTGGTCTACTTGGAAGTGGCGGAATGCTTGAATCTTCAATGACTCAGCTGCTCCTGTTTCGTCCATTCTGGACAACATCATGGCCTCCTGGACTATGATTTATGGCTCTGCTGATTTTTGATCTTATCGGACTATCTGTGAACTACTTCCTCCTTTTATGCTTTTATGGACTTTATGCATAACATATATGGTGAATTTTTGCATACAGCTTCCTTTATTTTTGACTATATGCACTAGATATATGTTACTTACCATACAATTCATCTGATATATGATCTATTGAATATGGTCAAGGTATGGACTACATCTATATGTACATTTGTCTTTTATATTGACTCAATATAATACATTATGCTTTTTTTCTTCTGAAAAAAACATTTTGATTATTTGATTTTTTTTTACCAGATTTAGACACTAAATCTTCCATCAAAACAAATTTATAATATCAGTAGACAACACCATTTATTTTTTTCTAAATCAAATCATTTATATATATCTTTATTCAGCCTAGAGGCTCATTCTTACAGGGATGTGTAAGTCTGTCCCTCCATCCTTTCCTCTTGAAAAAAAAAGTTAAAAATTATGTTCTAAATAGAAAATAATGTTGGTAAGAATAAAAAAAATTGAATATGTTGTAAGTGTGAGTAAGATGTTTAAATCTTATAATTTGGTTATTGAAAAAATATTTTTATACTAATTAATATTGACATAGACTTTAAAATATGTTTAATAGAAAACCATTTTAATTTGCATCATAAAATGTATTTATATATTTGATCTTATATATATTTTATTCCACATTCCAAATACAATTTAAACAATGAAAAATAACACATTGTATTTTATAGTGTAAAAAAAAATTATAAATAAAATAATTTAATATTTACTCAGGTTATTTCAGTGCTTAACATAAATCTATACTAATATTTATTTGTAAAAAAATAAATTATATCTCTGCCTTATCCCCTTATCATAAAAATCACCTCAAAGCTTCGAGGTGAGGAAGATAACTATGTACGGAGTTTACAAATTGTTTGGAGGGGTTGAAGGTATCCAATCACGGGCATGAGGTTTAGATGTGCAGCAAAGAAAGGATCTCATGAATTTTTTTATTTAACAAAAAAAAATCAAATAAATTTAAGGAAAATGCTCTGCTGTTGGGATGTTAGTGGATATGTTTAGGTTGTTGGTATGCCTTTTTTTTTGGTTTATATGTTCCATATATGTTAAGATATACACTATTTGAGGTCAATAATTTATGATCACAAAAATGTGATCACAATCCAAAACTGAAACTTTATCATTGTACGTAGTATGTCAAATTAAAATATAATATGTTTTACTACATCACTAAATTAATTTTAAAAGTTTCAAATTGTAAAAGAGAGTGTTTATGTAAATAAGATTTTTTTTCCTTTGAAATATATCATTGTAAAAGATAAATAATTTTTTTTTATAGTTGTATATTATTTTTGATATTATATTAACAACAATATTTTGTTCTCGGTAAATATGAGAAAAAGTTTGCCAATGGAAATGTCCAATTAATATTTTTATTATTTTTATTCAATTTTTGAGTATGGGAGGATCTAAAGAAGACTGCATCAGAACCTAGTCAATAATTGTCTTTGAATTTTCAAAGACGTTGGAAACGTCCAAACAACATTTTAATTATTTTCATCCAATTTATGAGCATGGAAGGATCCAAAGAAGACTGCATCAGAACCTAATCAATAGCCACCTTTGAATCTTCAAAGATATTGATTGACTTGATGGATAACCACTTTGCACAATGTAGGACCCCACAAAGTGCAATGATTCTATTAGTACCCATCCCATTGTTCTAGAAAAAATGGTTATAATTGCCTAGCTCTATGACTATGTATGTCCCACCCCCACAAATATTATCTAGTTGCTCCATCAAAAAAACCCACTAGATAATTTCTCCATATATTCAAAAGTTGAATACATCTCAAGGATCCCTTCTCCAACATTGGCCCTATTTCATTGTAGTATGTGGCAATCTTCATGCAATTACACTTGATGTCCAATGGAGAATACTCAAATATATTTGCATGCCTACTCATCCAAATGCCCCAAAAAATGTAAAGAGGAAGAGTACGAGATACCTTGTAACACAAGATCCACTCCTGCAAAAAATATTCCAATAAAGTGGGATTCCAATCAAAAAATATATTTAAGATATTCAATACACTAGTCCAAATGAAGATCACAGAAGGACAATTAAGGAAAAGGTGGGCCACATTCTCAAGTTCTGACTTACACAATGTGCATCTCCTTGGCTCGATAAGACCTCTTCAGTATAAGTTATCCCATGTTAATATCTTATTTTGCTGGGGAAGCCACCCAAAAAAATTTAGCTTAAGGTTAAGGTTCCAATTCCAAATTTTTCGAAACCACCTTATGTCCTCAAAACCATGATATGCTTGGGTTATATATCAATATGCCTCCTTAACTGAGATATGACCCTATATTTATTTTCCATCCCATGTGAATATAGTATCCTTTTTAATTACTCATATACCAACCAAGGATAACTTGAACATGTACCTATCCCATGATACAGCCAAATCACCAAATAAACCAAGTTCCTGCGAGCATACCCAAGAAGGATATAATGAGATAGGATTGTCTGAAACCCATATTTGATTTAAAAAGTAAAAACCCAAGTTATGGATATACTTGATAAAAGGGGCAGGAAGTGTATGATTCCAACAAATACTCTAATGGGATCTAACCCAATCTCCACCATAGTTCTCGATCTAATCTCCCATCACAGATTCCTAATCAGCTAGTGTTTTACTTTCAACAAATTGTTCCATATATATGAAAGCGAGCATTGAACCTAAGCCCCATCCTTTATCTATGCCATTATAGGCTGGTTTCTCAAGTAGTTCTCCTTAATAATCCTTTGGCATATGCCATTACCATTTAAAGCATGCCATAAGATGTTAGCTAGAAGATCACATTCAAAATGTTCAATGTTCTCTAAACCTGAACCTCCATCCTCCTCCTGTATGGAAATTCCTATAAACAAATAAGATGGATCTTATTGACATACCTAGATCCCACCTAGATAAATTTAGAAATGAAAGTATTTATATGCTTCATGATGTTTTTTAGCAGAATATAAATATGCATCCAATAGACATCAATACTCTACGGGACCGACTACACTAGGACCAACCTAACCCCCATAGTTAACCATTTATGAGACCATAAAGATAGCCTATGCTCAAATTTACCAATTAGCCAACACCAATCTCTTATACCATAATTATTTGGTTTTAGAATAAAAATAAGGTACTTGAATACTCCATCCAACAAAGTTGCCTCAATAGCACATAAATTTGTAATCTTCGAAATCTTGACCTCTTCAGGAGATGCAAAAATAAATTAAGATTTTGTTTTACTGATTTAGAGTCCCGTAGCATCGTCGAAGCAGAAAATAATTTGTTGTAATATTTTCCATTTCATAATAGCATCCTTCCCAAGAATAGGAACCTCATCAACAAAAATAATGTGAGTAATGGAAATTTTTTTGTGATCCAATAACCCGAGAAAGACCCACTGGAATGTGCCTCTGAAATCATTCTACTCAAACCATCAATTGCCAACAAAAGCAAAAGAGGGGACAATGATCATCCATATCTTAACCATCTCGATGCCTTAAAGAAACAAGAATGAACTCCATTTACCAAAACAACGAAATTTACTGAGAGATGCATGCCTAATCCAATCAACAATCGTCACTGAAAGACTAATCTTATGCAGAACCATAAATCGAAAAACCCCAATCAACACAGTCATAATATTTGATCAAGCCTAATTTCAATAACAACGCATCCTTCTTTTTAATGTTAATGAAATGCAAACAGCCTTGTGCAATTTCCATCGCATCTTGTATCTAACGATGTTACAAGAACTGAAATTTCTCAAGTGAAATGAATTTAGACAAAGTATCTTTCAGCCGGGTTGAAATAATCTTAGATGATTGAGTTGGATATTGGTGGCCACCTGCCTATTCCAACTAAACCTCCAGTCACTTTCATCATTTTCCTTAATTATACTAGCATTTACTATTTTTAGTAGTTTTTCGGGTCCTTAAGTTTTGATGCTTTTTTGACCCCCTAAATGTGTTTTTTTATGTCTGAGGAAGGCCTGTAGCCATAGGCATGGCCCTACCGCAAATCTTGTAGTACTTAGAGATACATTTCTAATGAGGCATCGTACGTGCCAAACATAGATCATATGACCATATTACAACCCCACGAAAGTGTTGGATGAGTGTGAGTATACTATTTTGATTTGACAAGCAAGCTATTACTAGTTATAGCCATCTAGTTGTGTGAGGGAGAAGTTTGTTTGATTTGGAGTGAAGTATAAAGGGAAGAGCCTTTAAACTATTGTTGTTTGAAGCCATCATGAAATGCTAGGAGAAGTGTGTGGGAACATGGTCTTGTCAGAGGAAGACTGCAACGTCAAGACGAATGGTTGTAATCTCTCTTTGATATTAATATATGCAACTATCGATTGATTTCCTACATGTTTTATAATATTACATATTCGTGTCTTAATGCTTCTTGACTCATTAAGTACGTTGAATTGCAATTTGTCTATTATTATGTTTGTGTGTTGTTGTTGTTTACTTATTTCAGGAGCTTGAAGAAGGAAGCGAGAGATTGCTAGAGCGTGCAAGAAAGGACATCGTCAAGAAGGATAAGCGACCAAGAGGTAGGCCCTCTTGATTGATTCTAATCTAAGGAAATCTTCCATAGAATGTATATGTTGTTGCTAGACCCATTATTGGGCTAGAGGAATTCGTTCGTGTCCGCACTTATAATTTTACTTCACCACAAATTGGCGACTCCACTAGGGAGATCACATTCTTTTGTTTGTTTTGGATTTCATGATCTCATGAGAACTTTGCTAGTTTCACGTTTTCCCTTTTGTTCTGTTGCTTTTCTCTTGCTTACTGGCTTAAGTCTAAAATCCATAGTAGCAGATCTAGTCCCTGTTTTGAAATTCTTTTATTTTTTTCTTAGTTTCCTCAGACAACGCATGTAATCAGTTGACATTCATGTTGATCAGCGCAAATTGCAAAGGAACCGTCGCGTCGACCCACCTCTAGCGCTTGTTCTCAGTTGGGTAGTCGTGTCGATTCCTGTAAGTGAAGATTAAGGCTAGACCCCAATCTTGGCCAATGTGTTCTACTCTTGTGTTTTTGACCCTATGAGCCTTTTGACTATTTTTCTCCCTGATTAGAAAGCTACTTTTTTTTTGGTTTTGCTTGCTTGTAGGCTTGTCATCTTGTTGTTTGATTGATCAAGTCATTGAGTGGCCAACAACACTGGGACATCTAGCTAGTCGTCCATTTAGCAGCTTGCAGACTCATCGATTCCGGTTGTGGGTGTGTTTTCTCCTTCCATTTGTTTTTGGTCCCTTTTACGACTTTGACCTCTTTTTACACAAGTTTGAAAAAATTTTGTTTACTAGTTTGAATGTCTTTTATAGCATTGATTACATTGTCGGTCTTGTGTTTGGAAAATTTGGTGTTTCGTCGATCTGAATGAACTTATCTTTTCATGTTTTCATCTGCTTGAAGAGCTCATTGTCTCGAAAAAAATTTCATTGAAAGATTGTATGTGAAAGTTTGTTTCGTTGTTTCATGAGAAGATATGAAATTCTAGCTTGTTGCTTCATTATGATTTGCATCTCTTAAAACTAGAATTGCATCAGAATTTGAAAAGGAAAATAAATTTGTTCATTTCGAAAGGACTAATAGATAAGTGCTTGTCAGGAAATTAGAAATTGGAATGCATTTTTCATTAGTTTATTTTTCAAAAAATGAAGTAGTGAAAAATCATTTCATTTTCAGTTTCTTGATTGTTTGCATTTGATTAAGTAGTTCCTACCCTCTCTAGTGTAGGCATTTCATCAAATTGAAAGGGTCTTGTCCCGTTAAGTTGCATTTTAGGTTTTTCGAGTAGCATCGCTAAGGCCTGAAAACAGAAACTTAACTCAAGATCAACTCTAAAATGAATTCAATTTACCTAAGGCGCATTTGACATTAACGATCACATCTAGAAGGTCTAGGCTAGAGATGTGTTCCAGTGTCTGTAAACCTAGCAGCAACTGTCGTTAGCTTCGACATTAAATAGCACTAGCATGGATTTGTGATCCCCGTACCATCGCGTATATAACGGGAGACCCCACTAAGCTGCAATCATTTTATCATTAGGAAGCCAAGTCGGCCGCTTTGCGAACATGATACATTGAACACAACATTCGGGGAGATTTCCTACTCGTAGTTCTTGGTTCACCAAGAGGTATTCTGCAGTTCACAGTTTCCTGGTAATCCTATTTACCTAGATCATCCAGAGTAGTCATTTGATCTTTTTGACGCATTAAACTTAAAATATCATCCGAGCACTTGTCCTTTCAAGCTCGTTTCCAATCGAAAGCGATAGAGTCATCTTTGTTTCTTTCTCGACTCTTAAAAAATGAAATAACATCAGTGTGTTATGCGTATTAAATAATTGATTGCCCACGATCCAAAACATCTTGTTAGATTTTTGACCAAATCGTGAGTTCCCTTAAAATGACATTTTAAAGCCTTGAAGTTATTTGTTATGTCGGCTAAGACAAGGTCATCGTGGTTGAACCATCTGGTTCACCCATTTCTTCTTCTTCTCCTCCGTCTGAAAGATTGTCTGAGGAGCCACTTCCCAAGTTATCAAAGCCATTTGAGGACCAAAATGTTGAACTCGCAATTGTTTTGAGTGTTTAACCATTATCATCTTGTCCTCCACCTACTTTTGATTCAGGGTCATCTGCTGGTCTTGAGCCGAAATCTCTGGATAATCCCGTTCGAACTCCAGAGAACTCGGGGACCACTGACAATCAGCTTGCACTGGTTATCTATCCTCTAAACCCTCTATTTGACAACATTGAGATATCACCACAATGCCCTTACAGTCCTGTACGATCAACTGGGTGTTCCTTTGGAACTATCCCCCAGTACACGTTTAGTTGTTCGCCGTCATTTGTTTCCAGACATGGAACCCGAAGGTGATGCTCCAGTCACTTCTTCGGATGAGTCCGAAGTCTCAACTCCACACACTGCTAAGGGAGAAGAATTGCAGTTGCAGTTCCCTCCCGAGGGTTTCCCTTATTTAGAAGGTATTCCCGCTAACTTACCACCTAGCTATGTGTCTTTAGGGCACTTAGTTTCGGGCACACCGAGTGCCTTATCACTCTACCATAACTCTATTTGGGCGTCGGGCGTCATACCTATGTTAGGTCCATTCGTCACGAACACGACTTCCCAACCAGTTGTTACTTCAGTCCTGGTGCAACCCATCATCCCGAACACTCTTGTTTCATCAATCCTAGTTACGTGTCAGTCGCAGCCAGTGGTTTCAAATATTGTCTCTGCCAATTCTTCTGTCATGTTAGTCAGTGGCCAGATTATGCCACCATGTGGGGGGCAAAACCTAAATGTCTCTATGGTGTCAGGTGCCGCTAATGTGAGCGACTCACAATCTCACATGCTTGGTATAAGCCAGCCCTCTTCTGGTATTATTTACAACCCTACTGACCCTACTGGATCAAGCAATGTCTAGTACCAACAGGTCCAAAATCCCGGTGGTCCGTATGGATCGAAAAATGTTCAGTATCAACAGCACTATGGGGCTCAGGTCCAATACCAAAATCCTTACGTTCCATACAGTTCTTAAGGATTGGTTAATCAACCTTACACCATCTCGTCTCGGTAGTACATCCAGCCTGGCTACGGCTAAATTCAGTTCGGTAATTTCCCAGGCATTGTTCAAATACCCTTGCAATAGCAAGGACAACTTTTTCAACAACCATGGCAGCGTTTGTTACCACAAGGGAAACCTTTGTTGCAGCAAGGGATTTCTGAGCAACAGCAAGGGTAGATTATACCGCAACAAGGTCACTTGCAACAAATGCAAGTTCAGCCCTTCCAACAGTTGCAGCAAGCCACGCAACAACAAATGCAGTATGCTATGCATACCTCTCAACCCATACCCTCGCAGGGCCAACCTTTGCAAACCCAGGGACAAATTTTGCAACTGCAAGGTCAGCAAAACCAACCTAGACAGCAACAACCCTTGTATACCTATCAACAAGGGCAAACCTTGCAGGGACATGTTCAAGGTCAAATCCTACAGCAGCAGGTGCAAAATCCTCCTGTCCAAGGCCAACAGGTTCAGAATCTTACCGGCTAAGGGCACCAGCTACAAAATCCCTAAGTCCAAGGGCAACAAGCGCATCAACCTTATGCCCAAGGACTACAGGTCCAAAACCCTCTTGTTTAGGGGCAACAGGCCCAACAACCCTATGTTCGAAGACAACAGGTCCCATACCCATATTTCCAAGGTCAACAGGTACATCAGCCTTTCAACCCATACATTGCCTATTAGAAACCCATGCATGGACAGTTTCAAGGTATTCAAGGTCCGAATCCTCCCTTTAGTTAAGGTAATCCACAATGGGGGCAACCTCAGATGCCATATGGCCAAAATCCTCCATTGTGGGGTCAAAATCCTTCCCAATAGAGATGGGCTCCTCCTTATGGGCCCGCTTATCGACCTCTCATGCCTTTTAACACTCAATTAACTTTCTTGGCTACACTTGAGTTGCCGGATGTATCACGTCTCACGAATGATCCGATTCTTCATTCACCATATTGGCCTCTGGTGCCCTCCAAGATACCAAGTGATTGCCTAAAGTTCGATGGAAAAGCTAAAGAAGATCCTCAGGCCCATGTGATGACATATCACCTCTGGTGCTTGTCGAACTCATACGTGGACAATTATATTCGTCTTCTTCTTTTCCAAAGAACCCTCATGGGTGCCATAGCAAAATGGTACATCGAGCTACCTCGAAGTACTTTTCATGACTTCAATTCATTAGCCATGGCCTTTCTCACGCATTTTCAACTATCATTTCGTTATGAAATGGGTACCTATCTTCTCACATCGCTTAAGCAAGACACTGCGATGCACATCTCTGATCATATCCATGAATGGAGACATAGACATCGACTGATCAAGTTCGAGATAGCTGATCATTTGCTCACCAAATGGTTTGCCAAATCGTTTGTAGCCTCAACTGCTCGCGATATAGCCATGGGTGGATGCGTCACTGAAGAGCAAACCATCGCTCATGCCCAGTACTTGGATCTGGTTTACTCTCAATGTGACACCTTAGACTAATTATTACCCAATGCTCTGCGACCATCATTCGATCCTGTGACATCGAAGTCTCCCGCTGTCCCTCTCGTTGATGGAGTTATTGGTTCAATATCCCAAGCCCTTGTCAAAACTTCTTCCAAACAGAAGTCGGTCTCAAATACTGCTCCCAACAATTCATCTCAAAACCCTCCAGACCCTGGTAAAACCTCAGAGGTCCACGTTGTTCAATCTACCACAGTGGACAAATCCTCGAAAGGAAAAAAGAAAGGCAAAGGCAAACCTAAAGCCGATGCCCCGAAACAGGGTCCTCCCAAATTGTCTGTCGATAAATCATCGTAACGGATGTAAAACCTAAGTATCCTTGCCTCATTTGCAAGGAGTATCACTATACTAAGGATTATCCACGATGATCCGAAGTTAGTCAATTGCTCAAGGGGACCCCTGCCGTCCTCAAAGAGCCTTTTCCGTCTCAACAGCCTAAGATGGTAGACCAACCCCGATCTGCTTCCTCTGGATCTCAAGTGTTCATGATGAGCATGCCCATTAATGTGGCTACCCGATCGAAGGATTATCAAACTCCAGCTCCCACAGCAGGGAAAGAAAAAGAAGTTCCACCTTCTTCTTCTACCCTGGGTTCTGGCCCTCTGCAAATCGAGCGCCCTAACCCTGATTCTGCTCCACGACCACCCTCTCGAGGTGTGCTACAGAAATCCTCATACAATCCCAATGCCCGAGCCGCTCAACACTACAATATTGTTGAATATTTGGCTCAGGTGTCGTCAGCCATGTTGGCTGTCGAGGTACTCCAAAGCTGCCCATCACAGCAGAAATCTTTGTTGTCAGCTATCGGGGGCATTGATCCCACTGATTCTAATTTGATCTGTTTCGATCTAGAGAACCATGTTCCAAGGCTCTCTCGTCAGATTGCCTTTCTTATTCAAGTAATCATTAATGAAAAGACCATCCACCACACTGTCATCGACGAAGGTGCTTCTACCTGCATCATGTCAACTGTGTGCTGAAACGTTGTTGGTTCCCCTACACTGAATCAGTCCCCGAACACATTGGAAGCTTTCGATGGGCGCAATTCGCGACCCTTCGGTGCACGAAAACATAACATCTCTCGAGTTACATAAAATGTTAGCCTAAACTCCACACTATATTCTTCCTATTTAAAACAATAATGATATTTAAAGTAAAGCTTATAGAATTTATTCCTAAGTTTTTGTAAACTTACTTTCCGTTAAACGATATCAAAAAGAAAAGCACGAACTGGAAATGATTTTCTTTTAAACGTCATCCAAAGAGAAAAGCGAGAACTTTGGATGTACGGCTTTACATTAATGGTTAAGCTTTAAATTATTGCTCGAAGGTTTTTGTAATCTTTTGAATTGGCTTATGTTTTTTTTCCTTATTGGTGTATATATATAAATGAAAATAAATTAATTAGATAATACAGATTTTTTATAATTTATTAAATATAAACATTAATTTAAAATAAAATCTATTATAACATACTACTTTATGATTATTTTTATGAGAAGTACTGAACATATAAAACATTAAAATTAATTTCCAAAATTGAAAAGTTAGGTTTTAATTAATAATATTTTTAATTTTTTAAATTAAAATTACAATTTCCTGTAATAATAGTTTTTAAGTTCATAATGTTGTGAGGGATGTTTTTAAAATCAATTTTCGAATAAAAAGTAGTTCTATTATTTACTAGAGGATAAAATTACAATTTATTAGAAACAATGACCATAATAATTAATATCATCACAATAAAAAATTTAAACCAACTCTTGAATTAAAAAGTGGTGTTATTAAATTTCTTTCAAGTTTAAAAATCCAATATTTTTAAACCATGGCATGAAAAGTATATATTATTGCAAACAAAATTATAAAATCAATTAAAAGTGTGTTGGAAAGTAAGAAAGTATTGGGGGGAGGGGGAAGGGATGCATCAATATTTTATAACTTTTAATATTTTTTAGTCAATTTCTTTAACAATGAGCATATATCCCTAAGTATTCAAAAATTAACCATGAAATTAATACAAAACAATATTATCAACATCACACACATAAGCACCACATAAAAACACTATATATACATGAAAACTCATAAAAGGAGAAAATCACAAACCTTTTTTTTCATGCAAGTGCCAAATTATCTTTACATTATATTTTGTAGGCACCAATCTGGAGGAGGCTCCAACCTCTTTTTTTTTTTGCCAACACTAACTAGAAACAACAACTTCTACTCTTCACAAACACACATGCTAATTTTTTAAGCACCTATATTGTGAGTAATAACTTTAACTATTGGACACATAATCCTCTACGGGTTGGTGTGGAAGTTAAACAATCAGAGGAAGTCCAAGAGACCACTTGGAATATAAAACCAAGGGTCACACCAATGTATTATAAATATATATCATTGTGAATAATAAGGCATTCAAGGTTTATGTTTCATATCTTTGGTCTTTACTGTAGTGATGTTTAACATTGTATCAGAGCAGGTTCCTTCTGGCCTTGCTCAAATTTGAATCATTAATTTTTTGTGGTACAGTGATTTTGGGCATTTATGTATCTTTGTGCAAAATTGTCCCTTTGTCATCTACTTCTTTAGCTGTTCTTTGTGTTGTTTACAGTCTTTGAAATAGAAAAAATAGCCTCCTAGCTAACACTTCATATAACGCTCCTCGTACTACATTGAATGTCATTTCTTCTGCCATTATTCCATGTCCAACGTTATTGTGGTGAGTGTGGGGACCAAGTGGTGAGCATGGAATAGTTTGAAATTTGTCGAGGATTGAACGATGGTGCGCTCATGATTGACTCTCAAAGGCTCAAAATAAGGTAATATCGTTCCTCCTACGAGCACAAATTACATATTGTTGGCGTGATTATGTTTTGGCAAATCTCGCGTCTGAGTCATACACCCCCTGTGTTGCGAGATCGTCTTGCTATCACGATTATGTTGAAGTGATAGTGCTATTGTGACTGTGTTTGAAGTGATGCATTGTATGGCGATGTCCTCCCTGATTGTTTCTCTTCCCATACCAATGCTATGAATCGTCATTTCTCTGGAATCATGGCATCAAACCACCATACCACCCATCATGGCTCTACCAAAAATTTTCTCCCATACTACAGTTTCTCTGCATACCACGAAACTTCCATACGAACTCATTGAATGGTATTATGTTAAATTGTGTTATATATTCTAACTATCAACTCTGTTAAAATTCCACTCAAGAGAGGCCCTCCAAAGTGCCTCCTCCATATTTTGGTTATAATACATATCGCCATCACCATACATTGAATGTTGTCATTTGTTACCTCCTCCTCCCACTCCCAGTTTTAATATGTAAATGTGGTTTTATATATATATCTTTCATACAACCCACCAAGCTATCGGTCCTCCTCTGGCATACGACCCACAAAACTATTGTGGTTCGTATCTACCATACCACGGTTGGTCCTCTTGCACACCGGTTTCACCAATACCGAACTGTCATTACCTCATTACCTCCTTTAATAAGTTTCATATAATGTTATGTTGAACACTGTCATTAAGTCCCATACGTTACGTTGAACGTTGTTGACTTGACTATGTATACAACTGAATGGTGCATGTCGTAATGACTTATATATGTCGGTGAATGTTGTACTAGATCAACAGATAATTCTTTAGCAAGGTTATCTGATATTTTAATTATGGTTCGAAATCCACCATTCGAACCTATGCCAAATGAAGCAGTTGGTACGATAATATTAGAAATTGCATTTGGAATGACTGTTCCATTTGGAATAATTTGTGGAATTGTAAACGTTGAGAAGAATTCATTGAGTGGATCAAATGGATGCTTGAGAATGATGTAATTGACATCCTTTATCTCACTTTCCATAGAGACACAGATGAGGAAAATCACATCTTGCATGAGAAGACTGAGATAACTGACTAACCTTGGTGGAAGAAATATCCGTGTCACATAAGAAAACAAGCATGAATACACAGATCTTGTTGTGGAGCATACATTAACAACCAACCAGATTTCCATCTTTCTTCCATCAAGCCAGTGTAGAAATTTACTACCATCGAAGCAAGCAGATCGAAA
>APFE030679302.1:0-18647 GCA_000404065.3 Pinus taeda
AGGTGGCCAACTCGGTTACCTAAGGATGGATAGCAACCTAATGTAGTCCTCCCATATATATTGAAAGTACGTGGAGGCCCCAATCCATGTTAGTGTTGTCTAATGTGAAACCACATAGTGAGAGAATTCCTTTATACTTTATGTACTATAGCATTGCCTTATATCCCTGAAAGAACGTGGAAAAGCTACAATATACTTACGTACATGGAATGAGGTATCACACTCGGAATGTATTGCAGACAAGTTAGCAACAGTTGCTATGTTTTACGATGCCAGAACACGTCTCTAGCCTAGAACCTATAAATGTTATGCGTTAAATGACAATTCTCCATTAGGTTAATTGAGATAACTTTTAAGTTGATCTTGTTTAGGAGTTTGTCTTCACCGTGTGATGTCTTTGAAATTCCTAGAATGAAACTATGATGAGAAACATTCTTTTCATTTTATTTGAACAATGAAAACCTTAACTAGTATGGATAGAGAAATCAGAATCTTTTAACAAAGAGCATAGAGCACATCTAATGCAACTTTTCCTAAACTATTCTTATAAGCACACACAAACCTCTAAATGCATAGTGCAGGTTTTTCTTTTCATTTACATTAATGTTTAGATGAACAAAAGGAAACTAAATGCACATACAATCAATCAATAATTTTCACAAGAAACGAAGACTTTACCATAGTTTATTTTCAAAGAAATGAAGACTATATGACACTTCCTTTTCAGAAAAGACTAATCGACTACAAACTAACTTTGACAATGAATTGATAATGATAAATAAATCATTTAAGAATAAATAAACAATCAAGGCCAAAGTAGGGCTAGGAGAGGAAATACAAATTGATTTCAGAAACACAAGAAACATTGATCTTTCAACAAGGAAAAAAAGAATGAAATTTGGAAAAAACCAAGCCAAAGGTGGGATTTTTGTCTTAAGGAGGATTAGTGCAGCCATGAATGGGAGATAGTGTGCTTCAGTGCACTGTCTCTAAGCCAAGGGTGCTATGTAGCGCACCATGTAATGACCAACCCTGCCTTGGTGCGAGAGAGGCCAATCAAGAGGCATTCAAGCACAATTTTTTGACCAAAAACACTTCAAAAAGACCAAAATAATATCTATGAAGTCAAGAAAAGTCTACTAGGATGTAATCTGATGAGGGTAAGCTACCAGGAATGACATTCGTTCCCTAGCAGAGTCGCCAATTTGTTATATGGAATTTTCATCTATGGATAAACACATTTTCCCTAGGTGGGTAGCTACACCTAGAACAACAGAAAGAAAGTTGTTTAACCTTTTCCTATAGTAGATAGATGAGATGAAGGAACTTACTTGTAGTCTTTCACTTCCTTAATCCCATTTGAATTGCTTTTGTCGCTCCCACTTGAACTAAATCCACTCAACAGGTACCTGTGTTAACAGAAACCAAAACAACAAACAATCAAAGCATACATTATCTATCTACTATAAACCAATGGAATCGAAGACATTGAAACACATAATCATCATAGATATGAACAAGAATATGAGAAAAGGAATAAACACTTTATTAATGTAGAAGGAAGAGTTATAACCAAAAATTCTGATCCCATGTCACTCATCCAACTTGAGTTCCAACCTTCATCACACCAAAAGCACACCAATCCAGTAGCATAACATTACTTGATTATGATCTCAAACCTCAAACCAATAGTATTTCCTTACAATATTCAAAGTCCAACTGCCTGATCACTATGATGAGTGCTCAATTTATAGGGAAATGGAGGTGGTTTTGTCATAAATTGGGAATTGTATGGCTTTCCAAACTTAGAGTTAGTTTCCATGGAGGAAGGGATGAGAGGATAGGAGGTTAATGGATCTATAGCCTATCCAATTTTGAGCTCATAGGAATGGATAAGAGGTGGGATCCTTCTAGAATGATCTATAATGGAGGAATATTCCCAGAACATTGTGCAAATTTCACTCCTTCTTGCCCAACACAAGTGTCAGTTGGCCTAAGTGCACTAAAATGCACCCCTGAATGGGCCTAACTACACTGAAGTGTAGTTACCCCTAACCAAGGTTGCACTGATCTCCCAAGGAGGCATTTCAGGAAGGCTTCAAGCCAGGAAACTCTCAGGAATGAAGGCATTCAATGTGATGACTTATCTAGGGAATGTAGCAATTGAATTAGGGTTTGATGAGCCCTATTTGTACTGAGGTGAATGTCAGGAGTGATGTGCCCAAATAGACATGTAACAGTGGGATTGTGTGCAAAGGAGAATTATGTTCCTACAGTATATTCCAAGTGAGGAGAAAGATATTGAAATCTTGATAAAGGCATTATCAAGAGGTAAATTCGAATTCCATAGGTGCAGGATAAAGGTGGTGAAAAATCCATTTCTTGCTAAGAGAGTGTTGCAAAAATGTAGCAAGAAAGGCTCAATTTGACATTAGCCATAGTCAAATTGAGTAAAATCAAATTTCCACATCAGTAGGACCACTTGGAGGCAATTAACTAGTGTGGCATGGATCTTGTCACTCAGGTAGCTCAATAAATTTGTGTTAGAGGGCTTAGAGTTCAGTTATGCATGGGTGATTACTAAATGTTTGTAATCCAGTTCACTTATTTTTAGTTGTATTCAACTAGATGACCTTTAACTATTGATAAAGTTAGTTGAAGGTCATTTTTTCAGTGGGACAACAATCTAACTCAAAGATCTGTTAGTTAACTGGTCAATCAACCCAAAATAGCTAATGCATGTAGAGAATTTGAGTTCCTTAGCTGAAGTGAAGATGACAAGGTAGTGTAACATCATTTATAGACTACTGTTGAGTGTGTAGGTGTCGCATGAGTCAAAAGATCAATCGATGGGAATTGTGCAATCAATTTGGAGGAAATTCCTAACTAATATGGGCTAATTTCGTCAGGAATTTTGCAAGGAAATAGGAGGGTTGATGAGAAAATATTTTCCTAAGTGTTGGCCAGATTTTGTAATTGAGTAGAGAGAATAGTTATTCTTTTGTAGGTTGAGCTTAGGGTTGGAGCTAACAATTATCATAGTTTCTCTATTCAACTGATTAATGCAAATAGACTTCAGGGGTTTTTCCCAGTTGGTTTCCCCTAGAAATAATTATGCATTTGTGGTTTTTCTTGTTGCATGTCTATGAACGTTGTTCTAAATCGTGAACTTCATTCCACAGATCACTGGATTAGAATTATGTCTCTTATTTTTCAATTTGAAATCTTGAGCAGTTGCAATTTCTAACAAATTTCTACATTCTTCTCAACTATGAAAACACATAGGCTCAACTAAAATTCTAAAAAAGTACAACTTTTCCGCTCAGAGTTGGAGCTAACAATTGTAATAGTTTCTCTATTCAATTGATTAATGAGAATAGACTTTAGGGGTTTTTCCCAGTTGGTTTCCCCTAGAAATCATTATGTATTTGTGGCTTTTCTTATTGCATGTCTATGCACGTTGTTCTAAATCGTGAATTTCATTCCATAGATCAGCAGAGTAGAATTATGTCTCTTATTTTTCAATTTGAAATCTTGAGAAGTTGCAATTTCTAACAAATTTCTACATTCTTTTCAACTCTGAAAACACACAACCTCAACTAAAACTCTAAAAAAAATACAAATTATCCTTATATATCCATAATCAGACCAAGTAATATGAATGAAAAGTGATAAACCATCTTTTCCTTTAACTCATAATTCGGTATAGAAAATCTAAAAAATTGACTAGCAATTTTCAACAATTATCGAATGGGTTGATGCCAAATACAAGACAAGGTGTTGGTAAAAATTTAAATGTAATTTTTTTTATTACCAAATTGTTTTTTCCTACTCGAATGTCTTTGTCGGTGATTTCAATAGCACTCTGCATTCTTGTAGCTAACCCTCTGTCTCCTGTAATGTTCTATGTTCTATATCCTGTAGCTATATAACTTGAGCCCTTTAGCCTATAGCAATAGAACTATCTTTGTGGGCTCTTTAACATTTGTTTGCATGCACAAATTTAAATGGAATACAAGTGGTGAACTTGAGCCAAAATTTTATTATGTGAAGATGATTTTGAGTGGGGGAGAAGGAGGGCTTAGTGTGGAGCACTATGCTATTCCACCTACCCTCATAAACTCATGTTGGTCATATATCCACCTCAGTCAATCATCATTAATGATAACGACAACGTTTATGAAGGATAGTCAATTTGTCTCATTTAGTTTTCCACACATGGGAACAACTTTAGATAAAGTGAAGTTTGACTGCTAATCTAACCAAGACTATTGCTAATTTGGCTAGCTATTTAAATTGTTCCTTTCGCATGAAAAACATTTTCTCCTATGCTCAAATGAATTCACAAGGTGAATGATAGAGATTTTCATACCTATTGCTTACCTTTCATGATGTTGGAGGGTGTTGTTTGTCTATTTATAGGTGGATTCATTGTGTTGTGTGGAGGAGAGGCAGCCTTATAGTATCCTACAAGAGATCTTATAACTTCCTAGGCTTCTTTTACCAAATCTCAAATGAGTGTCTTGAAGATGTTGCTAATATGGAGTTGTTAATATTTTCTTGAGAGTGTGGACTTATTTAGTGGTACTTCTATGGTTCTGGAACTTGAGCCTATAGAATTTCTACAGTTTGCTAATAGATTATGTAGTCTCTTGCAGCAGTCATAGAAGTTCCTCATGCTCACTAAAAATTCCTTTTGAAGTGACAGGGAGACTTGATAGTTTATGGAAAAGCAAGTGATGTTGATGGAGAGGTATTTTACTGTTACCGTGGGAAAAAAATGAATAACTTAAGCTACTGCAAGGTGAAAATGGGTGAAAAGTAGGGGAGAAAGAAGGTGATGATGCCTGATGATGCAAGAGATAAGTGATATGGTGTTCTAGGTGTCTTTCTCCAACCCAAATGTTAAGAATTTTATTAGTCTATAACCTCTTCTCAAAATTGAGCTTTCTTGTAGAATATAGCACTTTCTTATAACAGTTTAGAGAAACTAAAAAAATATATATGAGAAGGAGATCTTGATTGAGGTTTGATTTGGTGGATAATGAAAGAAGGTAGAAAATGGTGCAGGGATGCCACCTGGGCCCTTTTGGAGTGCTTGGGCTAATGACTTGGACCGATGAAGTAAGTTTAATTGTTCAACCTGTTTTGATTATTTTTTGCAGCACTTTCACATGAATCAAGGTGAGCTAAAAAATTATTTCTCTCTTTTTTTTTCTCTTTATATTCTTTTCCCTTTTTTTCTTTTTCTTTTTTCTCATCATTGTTTCCTTTTCTTATTTTTTGGGCTTACTAGTTGCCTCATGGCTTGGTTTTAAACTAGTGAGCCTACTCCAGGTACCTTGGAAGAGGTTTTCACCTAGAGTTATTATTTTATTCCCTTTTTTATTCTTCTTTGGAGTTACAAATTGCCTCATAAAGGTTTTTATCTAGCGTTTCTACCTCAAGTGCCTTAAAGAAGGTTTTTTCTTAATGTTATTTTCTTTCCTTTTCATTTTATTTTTTATTTTATTTTTATTTTATTCTTTTATTTTTTCTTTGTTAGTCAAGGAATGAATGAATTAGGAGCCCCAATTCTCTCAATCATATTCAATCCATTATTGAATTTGTAAACTCAACCTAAGAGAGGGGCTTCTTGTAAAATTTCAACTAATATTCATTCACTAAAAGTGGAACTTGTTCCTCATCTATAATTATGCATACTACAACAAAACCAAACATGAAAGTATCTAAATGCTCTGTAATCAAACCATAGAAATGTACGAGAACATACAGATTAATGTTTTTCATTTTAGCAACTCCACCTATTTCTCTAATGGGAAATGTGAATACTTCTAGTTATCTATCTTCATCCATAGTGTTGGTAGGATCTGAAGGTCTTTCTCCTTCTACAAGCTCCTCAAAGACCCTCACTTTATCACCAAAAAACTTTTAAAGGTGCCTGTGGATAGGGTAGGAGGATCATAGTCAACTAAAAAGGGTTGGTTGCTAGTGGAAGTGGGGGTTTTTGGTAAGGATTTTTTTGTTATGTCCCTAATTCTTCAAGGCATAAAAGAAAAGAATGTATTTTTTATTTTTCCTATATTTTTTGAAAAGAATATGCTAATGTGTTTTTCTACTTTTGCAGGATACTAAATGTAATAAAGATAAAATCAACTAAAGAAAAAGGCAATACATACTATGACACCTTTGTGGCAACAATGCCAAAAACTGATGGCCCTCAATATTGCAATAACAGTGTTGCAACTCCTAAGGGTCTTAGCTTTAAATGTCAACCTAGAGTTTGACAAAATTAAGAGGGTCCAACACTATATGTGCACTAGGCACTATCACTTTCTCTTGTTGATTTTTATGTAGGTGGAAATATTGAAATGAAAGTTAGATCTATAAAGACCAAGTTAACTAATCTATGCTAAAGGAAAATTGAAATTGTGGGAAATAACTTGCTAAAAGTAAAATGGAACACAAATCAAAGCTACTTGCAATAAATGAAGGAGCACTTGCACACTTATAAACAGTGTTCAATGAAATGAAAGCACACTTGCACACCTATATGTTATCTTGTAAGGAAAGGAAAACATGTTACTGAAATGAAAGCCTATAAATTGTGAACCTTAATTTGCAGAAAAGGAAGATTTCTAAAGAAAATCAATAAAGGCATTTATAAGGTCTCTCTACCTTGAAGTTCCATTGTCGGGGTTCTAGGAATGATGTAATATATTAAAGAAGACAAATAATGAGTTTAATGCAAATCTGAGTGAGATTGGAAGGTTGGTTAAGAACAACTACAGGAATCCCTATTTTTCTACATGAGATAGTCCAATAAGTAGGTAAGCATGAAAAATGTGAGTTGGAGAAGAAAATAAGGTATGGAGAAGTTGTAAAATGATAAAATAGACATGGTAAAAGCATCAAGGCATTTGGTTGCAACTTTAAACTAGAAAAACAAAAAATTGTGGGTTTCATGTAGTTGGAAAACATGTTATAATGTAGGCAATGGAAAACAATGAACAATGAAAAGAAAAATAAACATCAACAAAGGGAGTGAACTAAGTGCAAAGTGAAAATTTCATTTAACTAGTGTAACTACTGCAAATATTATCACAAAATGCTCAAATAACCTGCAAGAAAAGACCGTTCATGAAAAAATCCTAGTTAGCCATACATGAATGTTATAAATAAAAATAACTTTCAGAAATACTTTGTAAATTTAAATTGAATAGATGGATAACAAAAATAATACAAGAGGGATCTGGAGCACCTTGGGGTGGGTCCTAACCCAAGGAAGATTTGAACCCTTAGAGGAATGCCAGACTAGGAGCTGAAATCAGATATCATTTCCATTAACTAAAAACATTTCTTGTAGATTGCATAGTTACAAAGCTTGTTGAAATAATTAATCTAGACTTTTATTTATGCTTCACACACTTCTCTACACTTCTCTATTGGGATACTCAAGCCTCTTATTCATACAATGAGTAGCGGGTAGCCTTCTTGAGGGGAGAGCTGCATTTCATTTGAAAAAATCTCTAGAAAAGGGGATCTTTCTTCTTGTGTCATCGTGTAGTAGGAGGAAGGTGTATTAAATTCCCTCAACTAGCTGAGTTGAGACACTCCTACCACAAGGAACAAATCCCACAAATAACTCTAGCTAGATCTCCTTGAAATCTATGCGAAATCTCTTCAAAATCTTGGATAATAATCATGTTAGGCACCTAAAGTATGAAAAACCTCATTGACTATCCTAACAACTCATTAAGCTAGGAAAGTGTGACATTAAGTGCAAAAAGGTATATTTATGATAGCCTTTATGTGCCTAGGAGTGGTTAGATGAGCCTTGTGTTTTACCTATTTGTGAGGCCCAACACAACTCATCCAATATTTGCATTATTGTTGTTTTATTGCAATAAATCATTAAAATCAATAATGAAAGAAGGCATAATAGAGATGTATATTATTTTGAATGTAGGAAGAAATTAAATGAATATATTAAATATATATTTGAGTACTTTGATGTTGTTGATTTTGTTTGCTAGGATTATTTTTCCAATGATCAAACTGACATAATTTCAAGCTCGAGAAATAGGGATAATTTTTTTAAGATTCCATTTATTTGGCCACAAAATATACCAAAATAATATGAGTAAAGAAACATTATTGAACAACAAGAATATCAAGGTATTCTTGAATCTTCAAAAGTAATGAAAAGAGAAATGTATATTAGTTCTAAAAGATCACATGCATGGTTATAGTGTTAGTGACTAGAAATCCGCATGGTTATCCTTTATGGGTTTCAAAGGTTATAAAGGTCATTACAGAAAATGAATATGTTACAATAGTTGAAGTACATTTGTATGTGATAAATACATACCCATTCAATGGTGTGTACAAGCCATATATGGTAGTTGACAAACAAATGAGAAGAAACATAAAAATAAAGAATCGAAATATAAATCATCAACTCATTGAGCTCTTAAAATTAGAGGATGTTAATATAATTGTTTATGACTTCAATTTGAAAAAGAGAGGAGCTCTTCACTCTAGGACCACAAAAATTACCAAGAGGTTTCCATTGCAAGAAATAGCAGTAATATAGGATTTTGTTAAACCTAATCATATATCTAGAAAGATTCTGGTATCTGCAATGTTGGGCGTACATGTAGATTGAGATGGTGTATTGGTTTATGATAAAGAAGATTATGACCCATATGTTTCTTCATCCATTCATTCATTTGAAGATGATGTAAATTCTAATGATGTGTAAAAATCTACAAGTTAGTTTAAATAATTGCATAAAACATTTTATGTATTTTTTATCAATATGATGTTTGCATGGTAACTTGAAAGGAGTGTTTTAACTTGTATATCTTCTTACATGAAGTTATGAGTCAATTCTTTATTTGTTGGATTATATGTTTTAATTATGAAAATGTAACAAATTTCTTAGATTATTTGTTTTGAATATCAACAATCCAACTCTAACATTAAAAATAAAAAAAAATAAAAATCATTTAATGTAATTAATATTGAGCTTTTGACTATAAGTAAAAAGTATTTCAATTAATATTGCATCTCTAAATTATAGGGGGATATTTTCACGCCATTATTGATCTAGGTGAATGTTGTTGGCCACCCACCTATCGCATCTGGATCCCCACAACTGTCTCTCTCAACTTTTCAGTTTCCTTAATTGTAGCACAATTTACTATTTTTAGCATTTTTTGGGTCCTAAACTTCCGTAGCCGTTTTGAGGCTCTAAATGACTCTTTTGGGAAATCTGGGAGCAACATGGGTCCTTGGACTGATGTTTCTCTTCCCAAAGTTATAGTTCTCAGATTGATCTTTCTAACGAGCTATTGTATGCATCAAACGGAGATCGAGTGCCAAAGTTACGACCCCGGGAAATTGATGTACCAATTTACCCAAAGGGCACCCACAGTTTGGCGTTTCATCTTCTAAGGTTAGGTTTTGGGATGTTAAGGGGTTTCCATTGTTTCTCAACAATAAATAGGCCTTCGAGCCTCATTGTAACACATTTCAGAGGCGACAAACAAAATTGGTCCTCGAGCGATGGCGATTAGGGCTGAGCGATGCTGCTAGGGTTCCTACATAACCCTGTTGCCCTTCTCCACAGTGCTATTTGTTACCCTAACTCTGCGTCTCTACTGACACCAACTCCATGCATCCGCCCTCTGGAGGGGTGGGTATGGCACCCTCTCCCCCCACCAGTCCCTCTTCTGACAAATCAGCAGGCGCAGGAACTCAGGCCAGTTCCGGTTCCACCAGACTAGTCATGCATGACATCGATCCTGCCATCAACAACGATGGTGACTTTACTGCAGGTTCCACGGCCGCCAAAGACAAAGGCACTGACCAGAATTCCTCGATGTCAATACCCAAGGTGTCCTCTGCAACATGCATCCCCAGGTCTGCAGAAAGAATAAAAATAGTTCTCCCCAGTCATTGCATCAACAGCCAAATCCAATATATGAGGGATCATGCACTCATAGGCAAGTTTCTTGGATTCTGGCCAACTGAAAAGGCCTTGCAAGGATGGACTGCCTCCAGGTGGAAGACTAAAGGACAAGTTACCCTGTAGCTCGGTCCTAAAGGCTTCTTCACCACTACTTTTAACTATCTAGAGGACAAAACTCATATCTTCGAGGGTGGCCCGTACTTCTTCAACTCTGCAGGCCTGTACCTTCATGACTAGATTGAGAGGTTCAATCCAAATAAAGAAGATTTCAACTGGGCTCCAGTATGGATCTGTATGTACTCACTTCCCCTGGAATACTGGAACAAGGAGACCTTAAAGGACATAGGTAATAGCCTGGGGGTTTTTATCAAGGTCGCTGAGGAAACAAAATTTCGAAGATATACCTCATATGTTAGGATCTATGTACACATGCATCTAGCCAAAGCTCTCACGGACTCGGTAAGTTTATTTTATGACGATTTTGAATGGGTCCAAACAATAGACTACGAGCATGTTCCTTTTCATTGCATGAAATGCCATGAACATGGCCATCTTTTCAGGGATTTCCCACTAAATCTGCAGTCTAAAACCCCTGTCACTGAGACAAGCAAAGATGCTGAGGGATTCAAAAAGGTCTCAAATAGAAGAAAGCATGTCAAGAAATCTCCAGTCGACCCTGATAATCTCAAGAAACCTGAAACTCGAAATAGTTTTGAAATCCTGACTTCTCAAAATAATATGGAGGATCACCTTTCAATCCCCCTTTCAGATCCATCTCCTTCTTCTCCCCCCACTCCTCCAAAATCTTCAAATATGCTCCCAGCCTCTGATCCCATCAGCACCCCCGTCTTCACCTCCTCTGAAAAAAAAGATATAGATACAGTCCTACAATCTTCCAACATGGAGATAGATGCAGCTCTAGCTCTCAGTATCCATCAAAATTCAAATGAGGAAGAACAGAACATACTGATACACATGGAGGAGGAACCAGAAAGTGTACATCTGGAAGGTCTAGACATTCTCAGGTTGGAAGAAAAGTGTAGACAGAAAGAATTCAGCACTATACCCCCTCAGGAAATCGAAAGACTTGAAGTAGTTTTAGCCAGAGAACAGCACAAAAATTGTCTTGGTATTCAGGCAGGCAGTCCTTGGGATGGGAAAAAAATACTGAAAGATACGAAGAAACGTGGACGCAAAATGGATCTGCAGAGGACCATTATTATTGGAGAAATGTTGGTGGAATCTGGAAGATTTCCCAAGTTGGCCAAAATTTTAAAATCTCTTCCCCATTGTTCCTCATGAAGCTCATCTCATGGAACGTGAGAGGGCTTAACAGCCTTGCAAAACACAGAATGTTGAAAAACATGATCCAGCAAGATAAGCCTTCATTAATTTACCTACAAGAAACAAAATGCAATAGCATTGTTCTGGAAAAGATACTAAACAAAGCCTAGTCGAGATGTCGTTTAGTCTTGGTGGATGCTTCAGGGGCTTCTGGAAGGCTGGAAATCATATGGAACCCTCAAGTGCTCTCCCTTCATGATCTTCATGCCTCACACTTCTTTATTCAGACAACCTTCCACCTAATCAGGACCAATATCCATGGACATCTTTCTAATGTGTATTTCCCACAAGATTTACAAAAAAGGTTGGATCTGCTTGACACTCTTTCAACTCTCAACTCTGTCAGGAGCTTTCCCCTTTGGATTTGTGGTGGTGACTTCAACATCATCACAACTTTGGAGGAAAAGTTTGGTAGATGTCCGAGGTTGGATGGAGATATCATCGACTTCAAAGACTTCATCCACAGAAATCAGTTAATGGACCTACAGACTTCCAATGGTACATATACATGGACCAATAAAAGAAGGGGATCATAGAAGATGGCCTCTAGGCTAGATTGATTCCTTATGTCGGATAATTCCATTCATCTGGGTGGGGACTTTCATGCCTCCATCATGCCTCAAGTGGGCTTTGATCACTAGCCCATAATGTTACAATGGTTGCGTCTAGGAGCCAGGTGTAATAGACCTTTTCGCTTCAAATCTTTTTGGCTTTCACATCCTAACTTCAAAGATGTTGTTATCAATGCCTGTAAATACCTCATTCCCCCAGAAGGAGCCAAGATGTTCCAGTTTCAACAAAAGTTAAAACACCTCAAACAAGCTCTCAAATCTTGGAAACGCTCTCAGTTTGGTAATATTTTTTACCATCAGAAAGTGCTAGAGAAGCAAATGAATACATTGCAGCAACGCATTATCATTGAGGGAAGAACGAAAGATTATGTGCAACAGGACAAGACCCTCCTGGCCAAGATTGAAGCATGAAAGCAACAAGAAGAGACATTGTGGCATCAAAAATCCAGGGTCAGATGGCTCAAGGATGGGGAGAAAAATACCAAATTCTTTCACATGTCCAATATTGAAAGGAGAATGCACAATTACATTGCTTTCATCAATAATAGGCAAGGAAAGCATTTGGAGGTGCATGAAGAAATAGAACAAGAATTCAGAGAGTACTTTCAGGACATTCATCGAGAGCCTCTAGGTTGTAGAACTCAGGCTATTCATTCTGTCACACAACATATTCCAAAGATCATCACTGAGGAACATAACAATATGCTACTCTAGCCAATCTCTATGCAGGAAGTGGAGGACACGATGGCCCAACTTAAGGATGGAAAAGCGCCCGGATCTGATGGCTTCATAGCTAATTTTTTCCACGCTTTTTGGGAGCGCATCAAAACAGAGGTTTGGGAACTCGTGGAAGAATCGAGATCGATGCACTGGATCCTCCCCTCCCTCAACACGACCTTCATAGCGCTGGTACCTAAGGTGGAAGAATCCAACACTCCGGATAAATACAGGCCCATCGCTCTCTGTAACATAATCTACAAACTCATCTCTAAAGTCTTGGCGAACATGCTCAAACCTCTTCTCCCTCTCCTCATCTCTCTAGAGTAGACAGGCTATGTAGAAGGGCACCAGATTCTGGATGGTATCATTCTTTCACATGAAGTGATCCATTCTCTCAAGGTTCTAAAAAAGCCAAGTATGATTCTCAAGTTAGATCTTTCTAAAGCTTTCGATAAAATAAGTTGGACCTATATCAAACAAATGTTATTAGCTTTTGGCTTTAATGCTACATGGATTCGATGGCTCATGAACCTTATTACCTCCCCCTGTTTCTCGATCCTTCTTCATGGATCTCCTTCCTCTCCTTTTCAACCTACCCGGGGCATTCATCAAGGTGACCCTCTCTCTCCGATCCTCTTTGTTCTCATGGCCGAAGGTCTCAGTCGCCTGCTTCGTTCTGCAATCTCTTCTCACTCATTAAAGGGAATTTCTCTTCATGGTCAACCTCCCATCTCTCACCAACAATTTGTCGATGACAATATGCTTTTTGGCCACCCTTCAGTTCAAGAGGCCTCTGCCTTCCTATCCCTGTTCAATCTCTTCTCAGAAGCTTCGAGCACCACCATCAATGCCTTCAAATCCCAGCTCTTCTTCTTTCACACCCCCATCCTCACTCAGAGAAATATAGCCAAGATTTTGGGCTTCCCGATAGCTGTGCTTCCTTCGAAATATCTTGGAGCTCCCCTGGTTGACTCAGTCATCAAACATGCTTCCTAGAGAACCCTCCTTGACAATTTAGAAACCAGGCTCTCTTCCTGGACCTACCACTCACTCAATATTGCCAGCAGGCTCATCCTAATCAAATCCATTCTCCAAGCCATGCCTCTAAATTTATTCTCCATATTGGCTGCCCCCAAATGGGTTCTTAAAAAATTCGCAATCTTCAAAGAAATTTCCTTTGGGGTTCTTCAAGCCTCAACAGAAAATGGGCAATTTTCAAATGGACTGAAGTTTGTCTTCCGAAGTTAGTTGGTGGGCTTGGTCTAAGGGATCCCCTCCGCAACAATAACACCATGGGCGCCTGTATCTGGTGGAATTAGGTCTCCAAACCACATTCTCCTTGGGCTCGTCTCTGGCAAGCCAAATATGCTCCAAGAAGTCCCCTGGAGGAGCTCATCCATATAAGCACTACCACCCCTGGCTCATTAATTTGGAATGTGGCCAGGCAACATAGTGCCTTTATTCAAGTGCACAGCATTTGGGAAATTCATTCGGGCATCAGAGCAAGATTTTGGGAAGACTCCTGGCAGCAACTTCCCAAACTCGCCGCTCTTTTCCACAAACCAAAGTGACAGGCTACTATGCAACACAACGATCAAATCCATGTTCATCAATTTTGGCAGCAGCAAACCCCTCAAGGTTTTCAACTATGGAGATCAGCCAATACCTAGTAGGCCAACTGGTAGCAGGAAACTTATGAAGAGATCAATAAAGAGCTCAAACTAAGGAAAATTAAGTTCTCTTATCAGAAGGACAAAATACAATGGGGATACACACCCAAAGCGATGTTCACTACCAAGGAAGCATAACAACTTCTCTATCATCCAGTGCAAATAATTAAGGATCAACTATGGGATAAGGTCTGGCAACCAAGCATCTCGCCTAAAGTCTCTACTTTCCTTTGGTTTTAAAGCAAACAGTAGATCCTCACTTGGGACAATCTACAAAAGTGAGGATTTATTGGGCCTTCCAAATGTCCCAATTGTAATCTCCATACAGAGACCATCTTTCATCTTTTGGATACATGTCCATTAGCAGCACAACTCTGGGAGAGAATAGCACAGTGCAATAGGAGAACGGGCAGACGAGTGGGAGACATTTTAAACACCATCAGGAACTGGCCTCGGCATCCTTTCCAAAGTCTTGTACTCAATTCCCTCTGGAACCTTTTATCGGGCTTCGTCTATTGGATCATCTGGAAGGAGAGAAATAACAGGATCTTCAAAAATCACCATTCGCCCCCTGACACCCTATGGCTTCTTCTCAAAAAAAACCTTCAAGAAACTCTAGCCCTGAAATAATGGCAAAACTCAAACTTTTCTACCTCTCCCCAGGAACGCCTCATTCTAGAAAATTGGGACCTGAACCTCACTTTTTCAGCTCAAGCCAAGCACAGTCCGTCCATCCATACTGATTCTCCCCAATTCTGGTCTCCCCCTACCACCCATTCTTATAAGCTGAACTTCGACAGTGCTGCCAAGGGCAATCCGGGGTCGGTTGGTTATGGTGGTATTTTAGAAATGCTGAAGGCTCGGCTCTGCATATATATCATGGTTCACTTGGAAGAGACACCAACAATGCTACTGAACTTGAAGGCTTATGGAAGGGCATCTGTATAGCAGAAACGAAATTTGTTTTCCCTCTAGTGGTAGAAGGGGACTCACAAATCTTAATAGAGGCAGCTATTCCGATCCATTCAGGTACCTCAGTAGGAAAGATCGCTTCGAGCTGGCAGCTTCTAAGTAGACTGGAGAAAATTGAAGAATGGCTCAAGGCTCCCCGCACCATTACCTTCCAGCACATTCAACGATCCGCCAACAAGGTAGCAGATAGATTGCCTAATCAAGGTGTTGATCAGCAATTCCCTTTCTTCTCTGGTCCACCGAGCAGTTCTAATGATGTGCAACTCAAACAAGATTGCACTCTTCTGGTGCAACAAGATCTATCCCTTCCGGATGCGAGTGTGTAGTACTGATTACAGTACGAAGGCGGCTGGGTGGGCTAGCACGTGGTTCACTCCAAATTCCATCTGGCCTCGCTTGCTACCAGGCTTTATACTCTCTGCAAACTCCCTCAATGCTACATTAATGCAGCTCGACATTCCATACCAGCCTTCTTGTTCTTTTGTTATGGCACTCCTCCAATTCCTCACTGCTCCTCCCCTGTGAATGTATTGCTTCCTCGCTGCCGCAGTGCTCTGCTCTTGGGTCAGTCTAGGAAATCGTTGCGCTCAGGATTGTGGTGGTGATTCTCTGCTGAGATTTCTGGCTTTCCAAATTCCTTCCTACAACTTTAAGTATTGCTTGTCTGCCATCACTCTCAGTGCTCCTTCGCGTGCAGTTGCTCTGCCCCTTTCAGTCTCTCCCAGCTTGCACAGTTTTACTGCCTGTTCTTCCCCTTCTGCTCTGTTCAACATCCCTAAACTGTGCCAAAGAATGGGCTGCAGAAGGGGAAGCTCCCATGGGCGAGCCATCCACCAGCCCTCCTCCTCAACCACGGACTCCTCTTCTTACTCCTCGGGCTTCGGCTCTGATTGCTATCCCACTACCAGGAGTGGTTGTGGATGAGGTCGAGGGCAGCATGACTTAGCATCAAGTTCTCACAACACTCACGCTCACACTGCTCATTTTCAATTCCTCTGCACTCTTAGTAATCACTCTTTCATTGCTTCTGTCACTATTGAGCTACGCGAGGGTACGGTTAGTCTGGTGGCTGCAACACCAGGAGCGACTATGTAGACAAGGGCAGAAGAGTCGCTTAACACTTCTCAGCTTTACAACAAGTAGAATAAGGTTCTAGGTGGTACTGCTACACAGGATATGCAAACTCAAGCTGGTTCGAGTGTCCCAACGGTTGGCGGTTCTTCATGCAAAGAGAGCCATCCCTCCGAAGATGATGATCCCTTCAGTTATGTATGTCGAATCGTCGAAGAATCGCCTTCCACTGCTCATGATGCTTAAACAGGTCTTCATTCTCTGGTTTTTGTTTCCCTGTTGTTCAAAGTTAAGGGTACATTTGCCTTATGAATCAGATTACATCTTTGACCTGGGCAGCACTCCCTTGTTCATATGTATAAGCCCAGACAATCCGTTTTGGTCCTCTGGTCAGTCTACATTTTTTACAATGTTGTATTCTATCTCTATGCACTAGTCATGGTCCTAGTCCTAGAAGCTCTTCTAGTCAAACATCAGCAAGTCTTTTTGGTTGATTTTCAGCTATGTAATGTGAGTAAGCCGCCTCTCTGGGCTAGAATTCTCGAGGCCGCTGCCTCTATGTAAAAATATTTTGTATCAATATAGGAGTAGACATATTCAAAAAAAAAAAAAAAAAAAAAAAAAAAAAAAAAAAAAAAACAATTTCAGAGGCATGTAGCCACCACATCTCTTCTCAGAGATAAGCTACCATCACCCTAGCTAGTTTATTTCCATTGTTGTTTATAAGCATATTTCAGTATTTTACATTAATGAAATGAAGTATTATTTCCACTGCATATCTATGTTTATGGTTATCTCTATAATTTATTGTGTTCCTATTTAAATTTGGATCAATGGTATCAGAGTGCTCTTCTTTTCTCTATTTTTCTTTGCATGTCCCCAATGAGGTCGGGATATAAGGAGTTAGGGCTTGAACTGGTCGAACCTTTGCAAGGCCAGCCTCAGAAATCCTGATGACCTCCCATGGCGGATGAGAAGAAAGACGAGGGGGTAGGAGATCCTATCAAAATCTTTCTCGAAGAAGTGCTCGAGCGACGATGGAACGCGATGATGGAAAACTTTGCGCAGATCCTTCAGCGGCTACCTAGAGGTGACGCATCAGCTTCCAACAGCTACTCTGGAAATGCCACACCATTTAAGGTACAAGTTAATTTTGAAATCCCCATCTTCGAGGGTCAAATAGATGCAGATGCCATAAATAAATGGTTAAATCTTCTAGATGGGTAATTTTTTGTTCATGATTTTTCCAGTTGGGAAAAGATTATTTTTGCTCTTCTCAAAGCAGCCCCCCACATCAAGGACTGGTGGGAAACCTACTGTGAGAAGAAGAATGAAAGTATGGGCTCACTATTTTCAGTCGCACCCACTTAGTGTTACACTGAAATTTGTCACCATGACTATCTGCAGTTAATATGACTCCATCAATAGTCATATTATCCTCCTTGTCAAGCCTAATACCTCTGCTCTTCATGTCAAGCTTCAAAAAAGAGAGAAAGTCACTAAAAACATGTTTATCTCTGGGTACGCAGGTTCTCTCTACCTTGCCTACGTGTACGCATCCCAAACTCATTGTACCTGCGTACTTGTACGCTCTGTAAGCCAAAGGATGGGTGCGTACCCCTGTAAAGGTCAAAAGGCGCGAGTTTCATCTTAAAAAAGTTACTTGTGGTCACTTCTAGAGCCTTCTAGAAGAGTGTTTGACGTGTATTGAGCGCCTCCAGATGGTTCATGCATCCCTATGATAGAGGAACTTATCCCATCAAGAGAGGAGCTACCCCATCCAAAAGAGGGAGTATCCCATTGATGTTGGGACTGAATAACTTCCTCTAGAACACTATAAATACAGGCCTTGGGCCAGAGGAGGGGAGGTTGAAAGCTGAACATTCCAAAGGGTAGATGCTGCTGGAATTAGGACTTCCATTGTAAACTTGTGAGGAGAGATTACCATCCTTTCTTGTTGCCATATTGAAAGTGGGTAAGCTTGTCAAAGTAGAGGAAATCTCTTGTTGGACCCTGGGAGGAGCTTGCACAACACCAAGGCTCAGGTTGTAATGGTTCCTTTTTTGTTTTCTTAATACAAATAAGTCCATTCTTCTCAATGATTTGTTGTTAATGAATTATTTCATGTACTCCTTGGTCTATATGATGAATATGCTTTGTTTTATGAAATATTCAGGTGTTATGTAATCATTTGACTGTTACTGTATGCAGGTCTTAAAGTGAAGGAGGATCGCATCTGGATCAGCAAGGCTGGACTGCTACAACAAGCGTTGGATTTGAGGTAGGATCGAACGACACTTGGTTTCTCATAGAATAATGTAT
>APFE030679312.1:7847-33189 GCA_000404065.3 Pinus taeda
CCTTTGTTCAGATTACCTGCGTACTTATACGCTCTGTATGTAAAGGGGAGGGTGCATACCCCTGTGAAAGTCAAAAGGCGCAATTTTTATCTTAAAAAACTCACTTTGAGTTAATTCTAGAGGATTCTAGAAGGAATTTTGACGTGGATTGTTCGCTCCAAAGTGGTTCATGCATCCCAAAAAAGAAGGAGCTAATCCCTTGTTAGGAGGAGCTATCCCTTTGAAGGAGGATTCTATCCCTTTGAAGGAGGACCTAGTAACTGCCTCCATTGCACTATAAATTGAGGCATTGGGTTAGTGGCTAGGGAGTTAGAAGCTAAACATTTTTGAGGGTAAATGCTGATGAAATCAAGACTTCCTAGTTAAACTTAAGAGGAGAGATCACATACCTTTTGGTTTCATTGGGAAGTGAATGAAACTTGTCAAAGTAGAGGAGACTTCTTGTCGAACCCTAGGAGGAGCTTGTATAGCATCAAGGCACAGGTTGTAAAGTTCTTCTTCATTTGAATTAATACAATCAGATTCATTTTTCTCAACAATTGTCTTATGTGGTTTGTTTCATAATCTCCTTGATCATTATGATGAATATGCTTTATGATATTGGCTTTTCAGGTGCTATTTAATTTGTTTGCTTGTTTTTGTTTGCAGAATTACACTTCAAGGAAGCTCATTTGGAGCAAGGGAGCAAGGCTTCCACAAACTTGCATTGGACCCAAGGTAGTCCTAAAACACTTGTTTGCCTTTGTTTTAATTGCATATTTAGAGAAAGATAGTTTTTGATTGGCTTGCTTGTCACTAGATATCTTTAGATACTAGGAAGGTTGATCTTGTCCGCAACCTCGACTCATTCCGCGTGACAACATGATTTCTCTTCTCTCGATCTATTGTAGCAGCTACAACCACCCTCCAAAATTTTTCCTTAGCTTCGTTTTGGAGCCTCCCTACCGACCATCCTCAGTAGCATGTCTTGTACTGTCAAGCGCATCAGCTTCAGCTATTTCATAGAGTCTTGTCAGCCTGTGCATGCAAGTTTGTTCCACCCCCTTCAAAGTCTGCTTTCTGGACTTAGTGTCAGTTGCTGGTTGAGAAGCTACCTCTGGGAATTACGAAATTTTGGAGGGGAACTAACCTTCCCTCCAAAAATTTCATGAACCCAGCTGCACACCCAGCCGAGATCCAGATGCACAATTCTTCCTGTCAGTCTTCCTCTCAAAAATTACGTAATTCATCTCAGGATAGCTACTCAGCCTAGAAATTGCACAATTCTGGGCAACAGTCACCTGTTGCTCCCACTGTTTCTCCCAGAAATTGTGCAATCCCTCTGGGACAGCCAACCTAGCAACTAGCAGAAATTGTGCAAATCCAGCCAGGCAACCTACTAGGCTCAAAAATTGTGCATTACAGTCAGACAAGCTTCCTTGAGAAAATTGCGAGGTCTAACCTAGAATAGCTGCTTAGCCCATAAATTGCATAATCCTGGGAGACAGACACCTTTTCCTCCCAGAAATTGCGCAAACCCTTGGGACATCCATCTCTACTCAGCATAGAAGATACACAGATTTTCATCCCAGGCTCGCAAACCAATGCATGCACCTTTAGGTTGATCGGTTCCCTTCGGGGCCGAGCAAAACTGATTTAGATGCATGGATTGCTTTTCCCAAGGAAACATTTAAAGGCATCCCTCGATTCAAGGATCTATTTTTAGCAGCTGGAGGTTACATGCAAGGATCATCTCAGAAACCTCTCGCCAAGTGTCGCTTTTCCTATATTTGTAGCATGCACGTCACAACCTCAATTTTATCAAAACTCATCAACTGGACGCTATAGAGCTCATTCCTCACATCGAACTTGCAACTATGACATCCCACACTGCATCTAGGGGTCAGCGGTGCATTCAACTCAGTTTTTTTGCGATAAGCCCGCTTTTCATGTCTCACACTACGTTTTTGTCGTTTTTTTTGTTTCGTCTTGTGTGAGTGTTGTCTTCTTGATTTCAATAAGTGCTTTTTGTCATTTTAATGTATGTTAGCTTGTAGAAGCACTGTTTCAGTTTTCGTTCGCATCTCACTGTTGTCACATGCATGACACTGTTTTTGCACGAACAGTCACCGTGTCAGTGACTCGCTTCACACACATGCATGCTTTCATATTTTCTAAATTTTGCACTTGTTTTTTTCATGAATGAACATTCACTCTTGTTTGCACTCATCTCACCATGCATACATACTTCTCATGTTTTCAGTTACTTGTCAGCCGGTTTGGGTTGCCTTGTTCAGGATCGTGCCCTGCTCGGCTAGCTTTGTACATTTTGGAAGTGATGGCTCTGCCTTCCCTCTAAAAATTTCACAATTCTGGCCTAGCACTGACCTCCAGACTTGTATTGTGCAATTATTGGAGGCAGTGTCCTACTGACCCCAGGAACTACACAATGCAGTTTGTTGGTTGCATGTCACTGCTTATTGAAATTGTGCATTGCACAATTTTAGTCCTTAGCAGGCCCAGATGGACTGTGCGTTGTGCAGTTCAAGCAATCAGTCATCCTCCTGATAGCCCAAATTGTGCTTTGCATAGTTTTGGTAGTCAGTCTCCCAACCTCCCGATGGAAATTGTGCAACCTTCACAATCAATCACACAGGTATGTTGCAAGTCAGTGCTCAAGTTTGTTTTAGTTTTTGACTAACAAATTAATTGCCATAAGTGTTGTTATGTCTCCAGGAATCACAAGTGTTCATCTATCTCTCAGCAGCATAAGTACAATGGCCTTCAGGAGAGTAGAGTCAAAGGACACCGTTGAGAGCCCAATGGGGTTTTCAGCCAAGCAAGTGTCTATGAGCTCACCTACCTACGAAGACATCAATTTGTTCGTAGACAAGGACATCAAGATAATATGGCAGCAGCATTACAACAAGCAGCACCATCAGCAACAGCAGAAAGCAGCACACCTACACGCAATGAATGCAAGAGGAAATTTGTTGGCAACACAAAGGTGGAAAAAAGTTGCAAGCTCAAACAGATCCACTTGAGATGAAAGAAACTTTGGAGACTCAGGCTATGAGGTGACGGCACGACATGAAGATCGTGTGAAGCCAGAGAATGGAAGAATAGTAGTTGCATAGACGAGAGAATGAGTTGCAGCAAGAACGGGTACAGCAGGGGCACAACATGCAAAGACGGATGAAATTGTGCCCATACAAGTTATAGATCTATCCCAACAGCTGCACGAAGCAAACAAGGTGAGCAGTGTTGTTGATCGCATGCAAGGAAATTCAGCAGCATGCATGTCATTGTGCACACGCATGCGATCCCACCCATTTGGCACACTCACCGAGGTGAAGACAAGAAGCAAGTCCAATTGGAGCTAAACATGTATTTTGACAATTTGATGCACACGGTCACCAGCGCATGCTTGGAGAGCAGTGTAGACACTATGCATCAACATGTTTCCGGTCCAGTCGCACCCAAGATGACCATTCACATTCTATCAGACGAGTTGGAAAGAGGAGCCATATCAGTGCACCCGAATGCAATGAAGGCAAGAGTTCACTTCAGCAAGATGTCACCATTGAGCGCACGGACACCATCACGGATGACCAAGCTTGGCATCAGCTCACCACCTTCGACCATCACAAGGATGTTAAAGAGTTGGTCTCACCACAACGGTATGAGTGTCAGTGATGTCTTGTATGGCTTGCTCAAGCCATTTTATCTCACATGGGCACATGTGCATTGTAATGTAACGTCTTGTCAAGTGGAAGTTCAAGTATCAATAGTTGAATGCAACATGCATAGAGTAGATTAAGAGTCATGAGGGTAGATGAATTGTCACAAAGGGGAATGTGAAGGGCCACCCAACCTTTTTCTATAAATATTCCCTCATAACTCATTGTAGAGGCTTTCGGTCAGCCAAGCTTCCAATAGAAGTATCTTAGAGAAATCTTGGACAATATTGTAACGAGCCTTAGCTTCTCTAATGCACAGAGCTAGTATATCTCTTTGGAGGAGCAAGCGGCCGTGACTGTAACGTTCCGCCATCGGAACGTTAAAAGTGTAAGTTCCAATCATACAATACATCCATGACCAACCACTATTTCCGTCGTCGGAACTAGTGGTTGGTCATGGATGAATTGTATGACTGGAACTTACACTTATTAATATAACAGAGCCATCACGTTTCATGCATATGTCGTATTGTATTTCAAATATCTGTTTACTCTAAATGATATATGTATATGTTTTCTTACGCATGCATGTGTAGCTACTTTCTGTATATGTATGTATGAATCTTACTAAAATGTGTTGTTCGTTTAACCATCACTTTGGATTGCTAGCTAGCTTTCCTTCCATGTTGTGGTGCATCTTTTCTCATGTGTTCCCTTCTTAACTTTATGCTATCACAAGTTTCCAAGGGGTGCACTCACCTCACCCTCCATGTGTTAGAACCGCTCATGCACCTTCCTTGACTTGTCACATATGTCACACCCTTGATACCAACAGGGACATCTTACTTGCCTCTGTGTGAAACTACGGTTAAGGCGATACCATACGACCCACTGCTGGGACTCCTACACCAAATAGTCTGAGGTCTAATTGGGACTTATTACCAGGGAGATCCCCTGACATGTTGGCAGGTCCAGCACCGTCAACATTTTGGCACTAGAAAGAGGGCCAGATGACAAGCTAAGTCCTCACATCTATTTTGAATTTCTACATATCTATCATGACTAACTACATAGTTTCTCTTCTGGAGTGTATGTCTTATGGAAACAACTTTATTATCTCAGAAAAGCTCTTGGATAACTTGTCACATAAAAGATGCGATGGTGGAGGCTACATAGCCTTGGTTAAGCATGCAGTCAGTGTTGTAGGATCATGCGAAAGACATGGAATCTTTGAAGAATACATGACATGCGCATTGTTCATATACATGCTTCGAGGGCACCCCATGCACTGGTGTGCCACGCTGCCTGAAAAATCTATTCATTCTCTTTCTCATATGGTTGCAGAGATAAATTGTGCTTTTAATCGCTTTAATCGTAAATCACTCGACAAAGAAATTATGAAAAACACCCAATGAATCCGTTGAGCAATTTTACACACGCTTTTGTAATCTCACATACCGATTTCCCGAAGATGAAATTTATTGGGAATTTCTTCATGGAAGATTTGAGTATATTCTTCACATATCTGAAAAATTGCAATTCTTGAAATCATCTAAACCCCGCTCAGCACACTTTGATGATGGAGCTGTGTAATCATAGGCAGGCACAGTTCCTGTTACAAGTGATTGTCAGCCTTCACCTCATCAAACAGCTCCACTACCACATAGTGATATGGGAGATTATACACACACATCTATTGAACTGTCACATCCTCCCACCCCACCTGCTCTTGATATCTACATAGATTTGGCTTGCAAGCTTGTTGGTTGTCACGTGGATTCATTCCCTCAACCTCCTTCTCCATGTTCTATTGATCCTCCGGATTATACTTTCTTGTGTTCTTCCATTCTGGAATCTTCACCTGTTGTGAACGAGGATCAAGCTGTTGATGGAGTTAGTGTTGTGCAACCAACCAATAGCATCATTCATGATGATTGTGTGTGGGAATCTAAAAAAGAACCCATGATGAAGGATAACTCCCTTCCAGCCGCGACTCATCTGCTTCCTCCTAACATCCCTTGTGATTTTTCCACTATTGATTCCCCCTGTGAAAACTCATTTCCAAATGTTTCTACTGTTGATCATTCACGGGACACATCAGATGTCAATATGTCATTACATTACAGAGAGGGAACATCTTCCTCCGAAAATCTGTCCAATATGTCATCTGTCATTTCCGAAAACACAGAGGTTGAACATCCTTGCTTCTCATCTACCCCTCTGCACGATTCATCAAATCATGAGGATGCCAATAAACATCATGAATTTTCTGATCTTGGTTGCCATGGTCTCTCTACTTCTTCATCTGATCACGATGTTGATTCAATCGTTGTTAATTTGTCTAAGACATTGGTCTATGATGATCTATTTGTCAACGAAGTCGAAACCCCCCAAATTTTCGAGGCACTTTAGCCTGAGCTGATGGTTATGTCAGGCCCTCATTGTCCTGAGGTTGGTTTCACTTCCGATCAAGAAATTGTTGAAACACGTAAGGCTCCTCATCACTCTCTGCTTTGCATTAATGATCAACCCGGCACCCAGATTTTTCTTCCTCCACTCAAACTACACAATCACAATGCTCATGCATTAGAGGGATCTTACACAACAAGCACACTTGCACAACATAAGTGGTCTACCTTTCTCACGTTTGCTTTCATGTCACAGTCAAGAGAATGCATACACTCAACATTTGCATGCAGTGTAGCACAGCACCATGGCAAGTCTACAAAGTGCATGCCATGCGATTTCACTCATTTTTATTCTGTGGACACTTGTAATCTCAGAGTATGTTGTATTCATCATTATATCTTTCATGTTTGCTAGTTTGCACAGTTGTGTTGTTCGCAAACCATGCCTTCACCAACATGGTTCAACCAATGTGCCAGTGGATGCATTAGAAGTATCACTTCACATGAGACGTCCCATGCAATGTTAGCTTAGGAGTAGGAATAGTGTTGCTTTTGAGTTGTTTGCTTGCATGCATGTTTGCTTCTTTCTTTATGTGTTTTCTTGCTTGTTTGTTTGTTTGCTTACTTGCTTTACATATGCATTTGCTTCTACTTCTTGCTTTTCTTTTTGGTTTTTTTGCTTGTTTGTGTCCGTAAGTTAGTTTCACATGGATTGTGTGCGACTCTTGAAACAAATTGGGTAAAATACAAGAGGATTTGTATAGCTATTAACATTTGGTTATCTGTTATCCACTCTCTCATGAAGAACTTTTTACCTTTAGTCCATGATACATCAATGGAAAACATGTATTGTTCGGAGTGAACCTTGGTGAAAACACAACACTTACGCACTAACTAGTATCACCTACTCTAGTCAATTGTTTTTGGGTTAATCCTCGTCATCTCAGTCAAGTAGAGTAAGGTGAGGGGGGGAACCTTAACAAGCACGTTAGAGGTATATATAAACTACTTCTCTAAAGTAACAACCTCGTATGATCTTAATAAGTCAGGATCCCTCTTCCGCCTCTAAAATAAATAAGTGACATGCACATTTATGAAAGTGCAAAATGAAAAAGTGAAAATGTGAAAAGAAAAAAAAATGAAAAAATGAAAAATGAACAAGGGGAAAGATTATTGTCGAATCTTCATCTCAAACATTTATTTATTGAACTAAATGGTAGACCAGTCTTTCATAAATCTTTCTCATCCTCATGATGAATCACCATTGCTGGTTCAAAACGTTAATCACAATAACAAACCTAATGCAATATGAATCCAGAAAATAATTTACACAAAGGGGAAAGAAGAGAAAGGCTTCCTACGCAGAGAGGTGATGCAAGTAACTCTGTCAGGGTACTAGCCAGGCTCGCTAGAAATGAAGTGATGATTGTGTTCCTATGTGACTCCGCCAGGGTACTGTCCAAGCCTACTGGTAGCAGAGCAACACCAGAGATGAAACTAAAACTCTGACGATCATATGACTTGTGTACCAATATACCCCTCATCCCCAATCGAAACAATTGTGTTGGCTTGGCTTGGAATGTGTTTTGATCAACCAAGAGCCTGGAAGATCAAGCAACTGTGGAAACCAAGATGAACAAAGAACTAAACAATACTTTCGGAGGTGTTAGACTTGCCTTTCTTGAACAAGGTCCATTCAGAGAGCTAGAGTTCTACCAGTGTGTCACCAAGCATTGTAGTGGCTACAACCACCCTCCAAAAAATTTCCTTAGCTTCATTTTGGAGTCTCCCTATCGACCATCCTCAACAGCATGTCTTGCACTGTCAAGCACATCAGCTTCAACTGTTTCATAGAGTCTTGTCAGCCTATGCACGCAAGTTTGTTCCACCCCCTTCATAGGCTAATTTCCATACTTAGTGTCAGTTGTTGGTTGAGAAGCTCCCTCTCGGAATTGTGAAATTCTTGAGGGGAACCAGCCTTCCCTCCAGGAATTGTGCAAACCCAGCTGGACACCCAACTTGGCTCTAGAATCGCGCAATCCTTCCTGTGAGCCTTCCTCTCAAAAATTGCGCAATTCATCCCAGGACAACTGGTCAGCCTAGAAATTGCACAATTATGGGTAGCAGTCACCTGCTGCTCCCAGAAATTGTGCAATCCCTCTTGGACAGCCAGCCTAGCAGCTAACAGAAATTGCACAAATCCAGTTAGGAAGCCTGCTAGGCTCAAAAATTGCACATTATAGTCAAACATGCTTCCTTGAGAAATTGCGAGGTTTGACCCAAGATAGCTGCTCAGCCCAGAAATTGCATAATCTTGGGAGACAATCACCTGTTCCTCCCAAAAATTCTACAATCCCTCTAGGACATCCATCTCTGCTTAGCCCAGAAACTACGCAAATTTTCATCCTAGGCTCGTAGACCGATGCATGTGCCTTCGGGTTGATCTGTTCCCTTCAAGACCAAATAAAACTAATTTGCATGCATGGACTGCTTCTCCGAAGGTAGCAAGTAAAGGCATCCCACGATTTAGGGATCTGTTTTGGCATTTGGAGGTCACATGTAATGATCATTTCAGAAACCTCTTGCCAAGTGTCGCTTTTCCTAGATTTGTGGCAGGTGTGTCACAACCTCGATTTTATCAAAACTCCTCAACCAGACATTGTAGAGCTCATTCCACACATCGACCTTGCATCTCTGACATCCCACATTGCATCTAGGGGTCGTCAGCACATTCAACTCAGTGGTTTTGGGTTAAGCCTGCTTTTCATGTCTTGCGTTGTGTTTCTATCATTTTTTGTGTTTCGCCTTGTGTGAGTGTTGTCTTCTTTATTTCAGTAAACGCTTTTTGTCATTTTAATGTATGTTAGCTTGTAGAAGCACCGTTTCAGTTTTTGTTCGCATCTCACTGTTGTCACATGCATGACATTGTTTTTGTATGAACGGTCATCATTATGGAAACTCGCTTCACGCACATGCATGCTTTCCCATTTTTTGAATTCTACACTTGTTGTTTGCATGAATGATCATTCACCCTTGTTTGCACTCATCTCACCATGCATCCAGAATTCTCATGTTCTTAGTCGCCCGTTCGCCAGTTTGGGCTTACCTTAGCTCGGACTATGCCCTACACCGCCAGAACTGCGCATTTCTGGAAGCAAAGGCTTTGCATTCCCTCCAAAAATTGTGCAATTCTAGACCAACACTAGCCTCCAGACTTGAATTTCAAAATTCTTGGAGGCAGTGTCTTGCTGACCCTAGAAACTGTGCAATGCAATTTGCTAGTTGCATGTCACAGCTGACTAAAATTGCACATTGCGTAGTTTCAGTCCTCAGCAAGCCAGGCTGGACTATGCATTGTGCAGTTCCAGCAGTCAGTTAGCCTCCTGACGGCTTGGACTGTGCCTTGCGAAGTTTTGGCAATCAATCTCCCAACCTCCCTGCAGAAATTGTGCAACCTTCACGATCAATCACATAGGTATGTTGCAAGTCAGTCCTCAAGTTTGTTTTGGTTTTCGACTAACAGATTGCTTGCCATAAGTGTTGTTATGTCTCCATGCATCACAAGTGTTCATCTATCTCTCAGCACCACAAGTACAATGGCCTTCAGGAGATCAGAGTCGAAGGACACCATTGAGATCCCAATAGGGTTTGCAGACAAGCAAGTGTTTATGAGCTCACCTACCTATGAAGACATCAAGTAGTTCATAGACAAGGACATCAAGATATTATGGCAACAACATTATAGGAGGTGGCACCATTAGCAGTAGCAGAAGGCATCACACCTTCACGCAATGAATGCAAGAGGAAGGCTCTTGACAACACATAGGCGGAACAAAATTGCAAGCTCAAGAAGATCCACTTGTGATGAAAGAAACTTTGGAGACTCAATTTATGAGGTGACAGCATGACATGAAGATTATGCGAAGGCATAGAATGGAATAGAGAAAGAGTTTCATGTGCTGAAGCAACAAACTCAAGGAAGAACAGGAGCCGCATAGACGAGAGAATGAGTTGCAGCAGGAACAGGTACAACAGGGGGCGCAACATGCACAAATGGATGAAACTGTGCCCATACAAGTTATAGATCCATCCCAGCAGCTAGCGCGGAGCAGACAAGGTGAGTAGTGATGTTGATCGCATGCAAGGGAATTCAGCAGCATGCGTGTCATTGTGCGCATGCATGCGATCCAGCCCATTTGGCACACTCACCAAGGCGAAGATAAGAAGCAAGTCCGACTGGATCTAAACATGTATTTTGATAAGTTGATGTGCACATCGACCAGCACATGCTTGGATAGAAGCGTACACACTATGCATCAACATGTTGTCGGTCTGGTTGCACCTAGGACGACCATGTGCATACTATCATACGAGTTGGACAGAGAAGCCATATCAGTGCACCCAAATGAAACGAAGGCAAGAGTTCACTTCAGCAAGATGTCACCACTGAGCGCACGGACACCATCATGGATGACCAAGCTTGGCATCAGCTCACCACCTTCGACCATCACAAGGATGTCAAAGAGTTGGTCTCACCACAACGGTCCGAGTGTCAGTGATGTCTTGTATGGCTTTCTCAAGCCATTTTGTCTCACATGGGCACATGTGCATTGTAATGTAACATCTTATCAAGTGGAAGTTCAAGTATCGATAGTTGAATGTAACAATCATAGAGTAGACGAAGAGTCGTGAGGGTAGATGAACTGTCACAAAGGGGAATGTGAAGGGCCACCCCACCCTTTGCTATAAATAGTCCCTCATAAGTCATTGTAGAGGATTTTGGTCAGCCAAGCTTCCAATAGGAGTATCTTAGAGAAATCTTGGACAGTATTGTAACGAGCCTTGGCTTCTCCACTATGCAGAGCTAGAGTATCTCTTTGGAGGAGCAGGCGGCAGTGATTGTAGCATTCCACTGTCGGAACTAGTGGTTGGTCATGGATGTATTGTATGACTAGAACTTACACTTCTTAATATAACAGAGCTAACATGTTTCATGCATATGTCGTATTGTATTTCAGCTATCTGTTTACACTAAATGATATATGTATCTGTTTGCTTATGCATGCATGTGTAGCTATTTTATGTATATGTATGTATGAATCTTACTGAAATGTGTTGTTGGTTTAACCCTCACTTTGGATTGCTAGCTAGATTGCCTTCCATGTTGTGGTGCATCTTTGCTCATGTGTTCCCTTCTTAACTCTATGCTATCATGGGTTTCCAAGGGGTACACTCACCTCACCCTTCGTGCGTTAGAACCGCTCGTGCACCAACCTTGACTTACCGCATATGTCATACCCTTGCTACCAATACGGACATCTTACTTGCCTCTGTGTGAAACCACGGTCAAGGCAATATCGTACGACCCACTACTGGGACTCCTATACCAAACGGTCTGAGGTCTAATTGGGACTTCTTACTAGGGAGATCCCCTGACGTGTTGGCGGGTCCAGCACCGTCAACACGGTCTCATAAGTCTTCCATGTAAGCTTGTCTCTATGCGAGATGATCTAAGGTCTGGACGGAATCTTGAGCAGCAGTGCTATGGATAATTAGATATCGAATTCAAGGGAACCTATGTGGATTTTTGTTTAGTACCATGGCTTATCCCTCCTCACGTAGCAGGCCCATTGGTCAGGGGGCTCGAGGCCAGAACTAGAACATTGGAGAAAGACAAGCGGGTCGGCAATCCCAACCATGGAAAAATAGGGGTAGACGGCATCACAGTATCTAAGACCTGACCTAAGAGGTCGCTTAGGCTTTCCAGGCCAATACGCCTCCATAGGTTCGGAAATTGATCTCGAGGTGGGATTCAAATCTAAAACAGAAAGAAGATAATACTGACCTGGACATGGAGGAACGACAGACCCTAGTCCAAGACCTAGGCCATTCTAGAGACCGGTATACCCAGTTTCAATAGAAATTGTACTTATACAAGATAATGGAAAATATTGTGCAAAAGAAAAGATGGCTTCCTTTTTTGGTTCATATAAGATTGAAACAGACTTGCAAGAAATGCACAAGGAATTTCAACTCGGCGAATGTCAGGTCCAGCAACCAAATTCTCACCGTAATCGCGTAGAGAAACACATCCCATTCCTCCCTTGAACTAAATTGTCAGGATCCAGTGCTAAAGATCCAGCACCCATAGACTCATCTGATAATCCACATGGTTCTTTTTTAAATTGTGAGATGTCAATATGATGCCTCTACATATTTTGATGTTTAGTTGCATAGTTAATAGGAAAATTAAACACACTCAGACATATGTAGCGATGTTAGACGGTCTTAGACTTTTTAAGTTTTGGATAGATTATAATGTAGTCAGATTGCCAACAGGCCTAATTTCCCAATGCGTAGGTTGAGGCTATCTGATCCTGATGAATTTGGATGTACAACTTGCCTATTGTTGTTTATGAAAATGGATTAGGAAGGTGATACTAATCGTACCAAAAAAAAACCCTTTTTTATAAAATATTTTTTTTAATTCTATAGTATATAACTCTTTTGTTTTTTTTTTTTTTAATCTTTTTTTTCAATAACTTTTCTTTTTCTTTTTTTCATAATGGCCAAAGGTCTAACGATGAATTTGGCAGAACGAAGAACCTCCAACTATATAGTGAAACGCTTGATCACAGTGACAACTATGTTGATGAAGACTGTTGGACACCTAATCCTTTATGGGTTATGGTGTGGAAGATAAATAGTCAAAGGGAGTCCAAGAGACCTTGGAATATGGAATCCAACAGTCACTTAAATGTATTATAAAATGTATATCATGTGAATAATATATGCATTCAATGTTGATCATGCAGATTCTTGTCTTCACCATGGTTTTCTTTAAAATGGTATCAGAGCTGCAAGAGACTTCCTACCCTACTCCAATTTGAGCCATTGGTTTTGTGGCCTCTCTATGCATGGCAATTCTACTATTAGTCATGAATTTAATGAATGTGCCATCAGCTAAATTCTAGCTACATTCTCTGCTAGTTTTGTCACAGTAACTCCTTTGTTCTTTGTCTACACTTCTGGCTTTCAGGCGCGAGCATGGGCTCTTCCAGTAGTTGTCACCTGCACTCCCCCTGTCAACTAAGTTTTGTGCAATTCTCTATGTGTTGAGTATTTCCTTCTGCGTAGGATTCTCCTTTGACTGGCACACTGCCCATACCAAGTTATCACACTGCTCTCCCCATTGCGCAACGGAACTGTGTTATTTTCTATTCTTTTGACAGTCTTCATACATTATGTCACCCACATCGCCTCTCCAATACATACACAATTGCCACTCCTCAGCTCCATGGACCTCCTCCCAATCCAAACACCTTACGCTCCAAAGGTTGTATGCTCCAAATGCTTACACTCCAATCGCTTTACCTACAATACCATTCATTCTCTTTTGTGTGTTATTGATATTGTTATCCGTCATTGGAGGAGTCAAGTTTCTCATAGAGAAGCGTGATATGTGCAATGATATGAATGCATCAATTGTCCTCTTGGGAGCAATAGAGAATGAGATCCTATTGAGTGAGGTTTAACAAATTTCACTATTTTTTCATCTCGAGTTCATTGTTCAAATAGTTTCATGGTTATTCTCCTTGTTGGTCTATTTATTATCAGTCTATTCTCTGTTGTGGGTTGAGTTACCTCCCAGTATTGTTGGCTGAGAACCTCTGTTTGCTGAGTGGGGGCGTTTTTGCTTGAAGGCTGAAGATATTATAGTCAAGAGGCTGAGTTTGTCACTTGTAAAGGTTGAATTTTTTAGGGGCTGAGTTACTATCTTGTAGGAGACTGAGTCCCCTCTCTTTGGGCATTCATTTGAGTTGATAAGGGACTATGTTCATTTCTAAATGTATAAATTTTTAGGTAAACGTTTTTTCTATGGTCGTTGCATCAAATGTTTCAATATAATGACTCTTGCAAGTTGTACAGAGTCATCTGGGGGCAGCATTTGTTGTGTTTTTTAATGCTTCCTTGAACTCTCACCTTAATTCAATCATACCCATAGAACGTTTTTTCCTCTGGTGTTCTTGCAACACAACTCATCCTTGTTGTTTATTGGTGCCAATGTCGAACCTCTTGTATCACTATTGAGTATTTTAGTTCAAGAGCCCGGAGATATATTTCTCATCGCAGTGATTTTGGGGTTTCTATTGCACTGTTGATCACAACATTAATGATATATTATCTTGAAGGTGCATCTATTGGATTGTTGACCACAACATTAATGATATATTATCTTGAAGGTTTAGAAAGTGCACATGATCTTTTATTGCACTGATAGCGGAACTTCTCTGGCTAAAGACTACTTTGCAAAGTTCATGTTATTGGGAGGTCATTTATATATTTTCACTAATATATTGATTATATGTGATAACTAAAAGTGTTGGGACCTATGAACATGACTAGTTGGGTTTTCTAAATGATAATTTTGACCATGTGTAGTTTCAGGTGATAGGACTACTCATCTTTTCATGCCTTTGCATGACTCAAGGGTAGTATTTATTTGTTTGAAGAGAGGTTGAAAAACATTATTGAGTGCAACCTGCATATTTTCCTTCGAAGAAAACTAGGCCAGTTGTTTTCCTTCCTACTTTTCCTGAGTTCGGTTGACAACCCCACGATGTTTTCTGTACACATACATTGACTTCTAACCAGACAATTTTCTATCGATATGCAGCTTGTGTCAAGGCCAAGGAATTAAATCAAATATCCAAATATCGATGACCTTTAAGATTTTCCTTGAACTCCATGCTCAAGAAAAGTGGATTAATTAGTTCTATCTTAGAATATAAGTAAGATCATTATTCATTGCAGTTGGAAGATTGTTTTTGTTCAGAAAAATCAATAGCATAGTCTTGGTTTCTCCTCTTCATGATGTGCTGAGACCTCAAGTCAATGTTTATTTTCTTCATTACTCTGTGATTTGTTAATTGTTGAAGGGTGGAGTTACCAAAATATCAAGAAACCTTTTGAGGTTTTTAAATGTCTCAAATTGACAATTTGTTAGAGTTATTAAGAACTATAATCATGTCTACTACTGAAAGCACAGTTAAAGTCAGCAAAAACTCTTTTTATGATATTAAAATTTGTCTACAAAATGCACAAGAAAACATGGAATTTTTGCAGCTGGAGTCTTAGCTTCAGCGAGATAAGCTACTATAGAAAAGGCATCATTTTGAACTTTTTTTTGTTCAAAACAATTCCCAATTTGATTTTGAAACAGGATCCTATCAACAGCTAGCAAGTCATCAAGTCAATAATGTTGAGGTTGATTCAGATCAAGTACTCTTTTCATAAGCATATTTGAATACAGGTGTGGAAATTCAATTTGCACTTTCCAACACAATCATCAGACCTTGGGAAGAGCTTGTCAATAACAAGCACATAATTGTTCTTGGATATGATAAGGATGCATCCTTTCATATTCCAGACTATTCCAAGCCCATTCAATTTAAAATTGTTTGGTTTCTTCATGACAGTTCACCTTCAATTGTTTCAAATTATTCTCCTCTTCCACAGAAGCAACAATAGAATATTAAATGTCAAGATTGTGACCGAGTTGGCCATATGAAAGATCATTGTTTTGATCTTCATCCATATGAGCATTGTCATAAAACCACTCATTCTTCACACATATGCTTCGGAAACAAGCCTCCTGCAAGAAAAAATATTCATCTTGGATGGATCGCTTCTTGACAATGGGTTTCAATAGCCAAGAAGGTATTTTTCTCATACAATTCTTGAGTATTGAACAGTCTTGTAGTTGAGTTTTCTCCATCTTCTCACCTTGTATTTGACATGGGGGAAGTGACGGTCATCTACAAGCTTCAAAGCCACATCAAGTGAGCCTGAGCCACAACCTTTCATACCAGATTCAGAGTTGTAGTCAGATACATAGATGCCCTTGGACATGCCATTGGTTGGTGGTAAGCTTTAAACCATCTATGTGGGGTGAGACTTCCCTTTTCAGACTCTCCCTCTTCAAAGAATTAGTGACACTTCCTCTAGCAGAAGTATTCAGCTTCTTTCAAGTTTTGGAAGAGTTCCAGGAATTGCATTAAGCATTCCAGAGTTTGTGGTTATCCTTAAACCACCGCAGGTTGTAGACCTCCATTTTCCAGGTTGAAGGCATCCCTCTCCAAAGCATTAGGGACACTTCCTCTAGTGGAATATTTCAGCTTCTTTCCAGACTTGGAAGAGTTCTAGGAACTGCACTAAGCGTTCCAGTGTTGGTGGTCATCCTTAAACCACCCCCTTATACCTATAGTTTAGAGAGCACATTTAGCCTAGTTCTACCATGCACTTTGCACATTTTGTATTACAACTCTCTTCTTGGACTCATACATACCCCGTCAAATTAACGGTGGGAATGGTGGACACCTAATCCTCTAAGGGTTATGGTATGGAAGATAAACAGTCAAAGGGATTCCAAGAGAACTTGAAAAATGGAATCCAACTATCACTCCAATGTATTATAAAAAGTATATCATGTGAATAATATATGTATTAAATGTTGATCATTCATATTCTTGTCTTCACCATGGTTGTCCTTAACAAAAACTTTAATGTCCAATGGTTGGGATCAAAGAACGTGGCTCTGATACCAATGTAATGAAAAAAGTTCGTTTACACTCTAATACTAATGTAATGAACAAATTTGTATACTCAGAGGATTGTTTTGATACCAACGTAACGAACAAAGTTCGTGAGAATGAGATAAACACTCCAACATGCTTGGAATATGAAGATCTCCATTGAAGATACAAGAATATATATTAAAATGTATGAATGAGAATGGTTGCAATGAGGGTGAGGGCCTACTTATATACCTAAGCAAATACCTCTCTACCAATGGTCATGTCCTTAGGGATATACCTATTCATAAACTAGTTACTAGTTAATTAATAATTATTTATTATTATTAGTGTTTTACCTTATTTGTATTATTATATATATAATATTCATAACATTGTGATTGAACACATGCTTTGTGATAACGAAAGGACAAGATAGTTGGGAGACATCTACAAGGCCAAGGTCGTTAAAGGGTTGTAATTTCCCCTACTTACATTAATACACAAAGTTCCTTTTTTTCCTATACTTGTGTCTCATTAATGCGTATGTGTTGCGATGCCTTCTTGACTCATTGTTTAGAGATGTTAGTATGTGTTATTTGTATGTTGTATTGCTCTTGCTTTTTTTAGTTGTTTTGTAGGTTGCACTTTTCTCATTTGGAGTTGGAGCTAAAGCTTACAAGCAAGGATAAGAAGAGAACTTATGTTGGATTCAAGGTAGATCTTTCCTCCATGCTCTAATTCCTCTAAGGAAAGCATAAGTGTTTTTTGTCTCTATTGTTTCTTGATCCAGCCACCAGATCTAGGGAGTTCACTTATTTCCGTGGAATAGAATTATCCGTCAAACAATTTGGCGACCATACTGGAGAATGAGAGGTTCCTTTAGTGGTTTCATTTGTTCAATTTTTTAGACCTTTGAAAGTGACTCAATTTAACTTATTCAGACAGTAATCAGTCTTAGGAAAGTATACTTTTGAGCTTGGTAGGGTTTGCGTTTCATCTTTTGAACAAAATCAGCTCCAACGCACTTTTTGTTATGAGATAGAGTGACCTAGTGCATTTGTCTCTCTTTGTAAGTGTGATTATTATCACTTTTATTGGAATGCTCTGTTGTGTATTTAGTGTGACCCATTACAGTTTCCTAGTTCATTAAGTGTGCCCCATCGTACTTGGCCCATGTGTAGGATGAGAAATTTGCATTTTTATGTGTTGCTCTGAGTTTTGTTCTGATCCAGTGTATTTTCCCGAGTCTCTAAACTAGTTTATGTCTCTGTAAATCGATCAGTGTGTTTAATTTAACTGTGATTTCCTTTTGATGAGAGTTTGTTTCAATTTTGTTTCTTCTAGTCAATTAGGGTTTTTTATCAGTTGGCTTGATTGTTGATTTGATAAAAGGCTTTCATATTACAATTTCAGTCTGTGTGAGTTCTTTTGATTCAATAATATAGTTGCATTTCATTTTTCATTGCATTTGAAAATTGAAAAGGAAAAGAAAAGAAAATTTTCATTTTATTCATGAATTAGGCTTTGGATTGAATTGGAATAGTACATTTGAAGATTTTACTTAGGAAGTTTTTTTTTTGCGTCATTGTTTGAAACTCCTTCCTTCCTGTAGATAGATATTCATTGAATGAAAAAGAGTTCTTTTAATCATGCTAGTTGCATTATAGGAGTTCAGGTTAATTTGTTTCATGAGGCTTGAAACTGAAACTTAAATCAAGATCAACTTTTAAATGTATTCAATTAACCTAAGGATCATTTGTAACATTAATGACACACATAATGGTCTAGGCTAGAATATGTGTTATGGCATCATTAAATGTAGAATCTATCGTTACTTTTCAGTGTTACATCTTGGGGATGGTTAGTTTTCCACGTACATCAGAGTATATCATAACGTTCTTCCACGTACCTTCAAGTATATAGGACGATGCTCCACATACATCCAAGTATATAGGAACTCCCTCATTGTACGATTATGCATTAGATAGCACTACGAAGGATTTCCCTTACGCATAACTTTGGGTATATTTTGGAAGTCTCCACTAGGTTGCACACCTACCATAGATAACCAAGTCAGTCTCCTTCTTAACTGTGATACATCGAACACAACATTCAGGGAGATTGTCTGCACGTATTGGAAACAATACATTGCAGTTTACAGTGGCTTGGTAATTCTTATATGCGTAGTTAGACCTCTTTATTGTTATTTGTGTTTTTAATTTCTAAAACCAATTAATTTCCTCACTTTCTACTCCTTAGTAGACCTTAGGTTGAATCTTATGGCAATAGTTCCAGATTCTACCAGCCAAGGAAACCCTTCTGATGGGAATCTTGGTCCTTTTCCTTCTTTTGGAAGTATTGATGCCCCTTATATGGATACATTTTCACTTCTCGTATTTACCATAGGTTTTCCATTTTGGTTGTTTTCAACCTCTTTGGTTTTGAATGTTTAAACCTCTTCACAACCAATTTCTCCACCTGAACAATATCAACCTCAAGTTGACCCTTTTCCTTCTTCCCCCATTGTCTCTTCTTACAAATATTCTTCCTCACCTATTGAAAGTCTTTATGCTAGTAACCAAGAGGCTAAGAAGAAGAAGAAAAGGAAGAAGGTGAAGAATCCAAATAAGCAAGGGAGCAAAAAAGCAACCATTTTTGTTGATGTAAATAGTCCTTCCAAGCCCCGTAAAGTTATATTCACTTGCATGCTTTGTAAGGGTGATTGTTGGCTTGATGGGGCCTGACCTAGGTTCAGCTTTAACTGCACCAAGCAACAAAACCCTAACTGTTGGCCCTTTTGGAAACAACCTACGTAGCATAGGTTGCAGTCTCACCCGAAGTAGTACTAGGGGATGCTAGAACCAGGTTTCTGCATCCAGAGGCCTGTGTGATGGTCTTCCTAAGGATCTTAAGATTCAGATCTACCTTCGCATAGCCCTAACTCTTTTGATTGATCAACTACTGTAACTCTATTCCAACAGCTTCCAACTCTTCGCGAAGGTCTTAAATTGTTAGTAACATGCATAAAAGATACAGATCCACTACTTCCACGTAATAAACAATCATTAATTTACATAAGTCATAACAGATCATGGAGATATACAAACTTAACTGAAACAATAAACAAGGCACATATGCATAGCCTCAGCTCAAAACAGTCTTTATTAAGTATAATCGTTCAGATACAAACTTCTTATCCCTGTGCACCCAGCTGCAGGAGCCCGCGCTCTCAACTACGGACTTACTAAGGTCTCTGCACACTCAGCTACAAGAGCCTTCCCCTTTCGCCTAAGTACAGGAAGCAAATCTTTCCTGCCTTATCACCTTACCCTTACAATAATTCTTCACAAAAGGTTACTTTCTTAGAATCGTTATGACTCAACTATATATAGCCTTTTCATTACAATACCATGGCCCGTGGACCATGGGAAAGTCTCAAAACCATCCTATCGCCTTCCCATACAAGGGACTAATGCCCCTTACTTAGCTTCACGCTCCACTTCAACATTTCGTGGAGACTTTACATTCTTTAACAAAAAATATTACAAAAATTGACTTAACTAACAAAACTTGACCCCAGGGACCCCATCCCAACAGTGACCACCTCCTTAGATATTGTCCTCCTATTCCTCAGGTATCAGAAGTGTCATCTCCAAATTCACATCAACCCTTGTCATCTATCTTTGGAGATCATGCTAGTGACAAACCATCGATTAGTGGGAATAAGGTTTACGGGAAAAAAGGAAAAGTTAAGTTTCCTTGTAGGTTATGTGAAGGGAATCATAAAATTGACCTTTTCCCTTATATGGATGAAGCATCCAAAGTGTTGGAAAGCCTTAATGCTTCTCAGCAACGACTTCCAACAGGCTACTAAAATATTTCCCCCAATCCTCCATTAATTGATGAAGTTATTGATCCCAATATATCTTCAATCAATCCAACACAATCTGAATGTGAATCCCATGAGACCGTTCCCAACCAACCATTGGTTGAGAAAATGGTTGAATCGATTCCACCTTCAATCGATCACACTTTTCTCATAGAGATTGGAGATCATACTGCTCAGGTTCTTCTCATTTCTTATAATTCTACCAAGCAAGGGGGAATTTTATCCTCTTATCACGGAACCCCCTCCAAGTAATGAGGCCATTTCCTTTGATTGGAATCAATTGATAGAACCTCATCTCCCTTCTTACATGCCCTTCCAAATGAGGGTGAACTCTTGCAATAAGAACATATATCACATTGTTATTAATGAGGGTGCCTCTGTTAGCATTCTATCCTAGACTACTTATAAATATTTGAGTTCTCCTAAGCTTATGTTCATTGCGTTGAATCTGTTGGCTTTTAACAGAAGAACTAGTTAACCTTTAGGGATCCTTCCTCAGTTGCCTATTATCTTAGAAGGAAAATTTCTATGTATTGATGTTATCGTAGTCATTGGCCCTTTGAATTTTAATTTACTCCATGGTCATGACTATGCTTATGTTATGAACGTTGTCATATCCACACTCTTTTGAGTGATGTGTTTCCCACGTGATGGAAAAATTGTGACTATCGGTCAGCTTTCATTCATTGGTCCTTATTTGACTACTTATCATCCGAATTTCTTATATGTTCCAAATATGTAAGTGGAATCTCCCACGCCATAGGTTAGTTCTGTGGAAACTTGTCCAATTCTTGCACCTACATATGAAGATGAGCCTCTCACTAATTGCTTGACTTATTTTGACCTGGATTTAGTAGGTTATATGGTGAATCATTTATTGGGGGCATTGGAGCCTGATCTTTCGATTAAATCCCTTGATATGCCTTCCTGTCAAAGCTTTTTCCTTCATTTTTATCAAGACCTCTTGGAAGACATGGCCTTTTATAGGCGATTACTAAGGCAAACCTATGAGCATAGTTTGTTTTCTTGTGTCAAGCTCGTTAAAAAATGAAACAAGGTTATATGAGCATAGTACTTTTACTGTGTCAGGCTCGTTAAAAAATGAAACAAGTCCCTCAAGCAGAGTTCTTTTATTGTGTCAAGCTCGTTAAAAAATGAAACAAATCCTCTCTCGTCAATGTGACTCTTTGACTTTGATATGAGAGATGTTAGCTTCATTTCATCTGCCATAATCCTCTTCCTTCCATCCTGGTGAACATATTGCTATTAGTAACCAACGGTCTATTTAGGGTCCATGAGAAGAGTTGTCGAATGAAATGAAGTTGGGGGGGGGGGGGGGGGGGGACGCATACCTCTGTCTTTATGTTGGGAGAAATATACTTATCTCAAGCATAGTTTTTTTCCTGTGCTTCAATCTATTGTAAAAATGAAACCACTCTTAAGCATAGTTTTTCTTCGCTTCAAGCTTGTGTAAAAATGAAACCATTCTCAAGCATAGTTTTTCCTTTATTTCAAGCCTGTATAAAAATTAAACTTGTTGTCATGATTGCCTTTTTTTTATCATCATGTTTCTACAATATGAGCCTTGGTTTTCACACTCCATCGTTACCATTTGTTTGACTGATCATTCTCTTTCACTTTGTGTTTTACCCTTTCTTGAGTAACTACTGCGATGAGTGGTCTCATTAGCCTTCCTTTTAACCTCTTTATTTTTGAGAAATTCCATCATGACCAGAACCAGTTGCTACCCTTTATACCACTTGTTCCTCCAGGAGGAGTTCTCTTTAAGCTCTTTTCTGACTCCCAAAATATGAAAATGTTGTCAAGCACTTTTCTCTTTCGCACTCGTTCAACTAAATCAGAAGGCACCTGCCTAGTATAACTTTAACCCTTTTTAGTTGATCTAGGAAGATTCACAGAAGTGATTTTTATGGTCAATGTTTCAGAGCCAATATCCAGGTCCATTGCCAAGACATGCAAAATTTTGATGAGCGATTGAGAATAAATAGTGGGTAGGTATGTTTAAGGAAAATTTTAGCCAACTAAGGGAAATGTAAATATAAAATATATATATATAAAATATTAATATTAATATAAATAATTTATAAAATATCTATAGAAATATATATATTTATAAAGATAGGTAGAGAATAAATATATTATGTATACAAACATAAGAGGGGTATATGTTAAAATTATGATGGTTAAATTGAATTAAAGAAAGTTATTATGAAAAAGAAAAATGTGAATAAAGATGAACTATATTAATAATTAATTAATTAATGATATACTAGAAGAGTATAAATACTTTTAAAATTTTAGATCATATAATTGAATCAATGAAATAATGAAATGTGAAACATGAATGAATAAGAATGAATTATGTTAATTATATATAATGAAGATAATGTAAGATATTTTTATTTTTATACTTAAGGAAACTTAAGTGAGTAAAAATTTATATAAATCTATATAAATATGAATAGAAAAATAGTAAAATATGAGGAGGGATGAGATGGGGAGCCAAGAAAATGAGAGACACACACAAAAGAGAAGCTAAGGGGGTTGAACAAAAACATATAGGACACAAAAGAGAAGCTAAGGGGGTTGAACAAAAACATATAGGGTAAAGAGAGGTAAATCAATAAATAAGGGAACAAAAGATCACAAAGGACTACATAAAAACCAAAAAATGGTCATTATTTATGGTTTATAGTGAGCAAGGGAAACTAGTGACTACTAATATCAAGGTCATTATCTCTATTAGTGTTGTTAGGGTGATTCTTGATTCAAGGGCTTCTCTAATTCTACGTTTATAATAATGGTTTTCTTTGGTGATCATCTTAGTATCTTCTAGACATATTAAGTTTAACCCTTTTCTGGACTATATAGACTATTTACCAAAAAAGAATAATTTAGTCAAACATGACTAAAAGGTTCTCCTGGTTATCATTTTACACCTTTTCAGGGCCAAGGGACAAATATACGGAAAGGAATATCTTCAAGTTTTCTTTTTCACCTCTTTTTCAAATTCTCTAAACATGAAAAAGAAGTCAAGTTATACCTTCATTGGACTCATAAGAACTATTAAACAACGTTAGAATTGTCAAGCATGACGAGAACGAACCACTCCTTCTCAGGGCTCATTAAAAATACTCAAAGGGATTCGTTTGAAGGATGAATTTATAGATCAAGCACAAGTTATCGTCTTCAAGCTAGTCAAAAATAAAAAGGCAGTGGACAGAAATGGTTGGGAAATTGGGAAAATGGGGCATCATACTTATTAATGGTAGTGAGTCACTCTTGAACATGACACTCTTTCACTTCACCTATGTGATTGCTTTGGGTTGGGGAATCTGCTTGCCTCTCTGTTAATTACACCTTAATGAAAGCCTTCATGATGGGTCTTTGAGTCAATGTTGCCTACTCAAATTCAATGTTGTTGATATGTTCAAGAGAAAGTCTATCCTCATTTGATATCTGCTACAATACCCTTAATCCTAACTTCATGTTTGCCTCTCCTAAACCAGCTCTCCATCATTATATTCTATCTCAAATCTTGATACCCATTTCGTGTCATTGATAAGGGATACATCAAGGCCCTCCTATGATGGATCACTTCTTATTGACATCAACACATTATCCAAGAAATTGACTTAGAAACTCCTTTCAGTGCCTTGGAGCTTGCATACCTCAATGGAAATTTTCCTCCCTCTCAGTGGCAAGTTCTCATCACTAGCCTTCGACCAGAAGATTTTGCGTGGTGTTCGACTTCATCTTATTCATTCAAATCACATAGATTATATTGTAGTACCTTGAGATCCATTACATTATCGGTGGTTCGTCTCGTATCTGTTAACAATTTACATCATTGCCCGATAATTAGATGGTGTCTACCATGTTCGAATCTAATTCATTTATTCACATGGTTAGACTCGTATAATCGAGTGATGAGGTAGAAGACCCAGAATCTAGTTTCATCCATATGGGTTGCAATTTTAGGATTCAGACAAGATCAAAATGTATGATGGCTATGATTATTCAGAAAGTCATCCAAGCATGGTTCCACCATCCATCATTAGTAGATGTGACTTTGACTATTGTACATGTAAATTGGCTTACATGTTGAGCATGGGCATGCCTACCTCAACAAAGGTATCATGATGATTATGTATTGTAACAAATGATGATCTCGACCAATATATTCTTAATCCAGACTTGTCACATGGTAAAGCACTTTAGTCCTCAGTTGTTGCTTCTGAATTTGTACTTTAGGGGGAAATATGTTATAGGTCATTTTGTCACATAGCCTAAGAACTGGATCAATCATCATCATTTAACACTTTACATTCATCCCCTGCAAATACTAAAGCATCATCTCTCCAAAAATTCCAAGAGTTCTGGGTTAAATAGCTCAAAAACATAATTTTTAGACCCATTGCACTTCCCTTTGAGAAACCTACACTGTTGTAGGTTGTATATTAAGAAACTGCACTGACCAGTGCATGCTCCCTTTGATATAAATGCGAGGGCCTCTAGAATTTGGTAAAAAATAAAAATAATTTTGAATCTTCTCTTTCCAGAAGCTTCCCGAGTGGTTTTAACTACTTACTATTATATAAGGATCTCAAACTCCTATACTTGAGGTCTTACCTCTTATCCCTAGAGCTTATCCTCCCTCATTTATGAATCTAAGTCCTAGATTAGTAAATATGCTATGAAACCAGCTCACAAAAAGATAAAAAAGATAGATCAACACCTTAGAATTCAGCCTCTTCGAGGGGGCAACCTCCTTTACATTACATAAAT
>APFE030679312.1:33441-110117 GCA_000404065.3 Pinus taeda
CACAACAATACTTCCACATCCTCATCCTTTCTTGAGAGTGCAACTGCCACCACATTTTGCTTCCCTTTTTTGTAGATGATTTCAAAGTCAAAACCCAACATCTTTGTGACCCACTTTTGTGCTCTTCAGAGGATAATATTTGTTCTAAAAAGCATTTAAGGCTATCATGATCCGTTTTTACCTTGAAGTGTCTTCCCATTAGGTAGGGTCACCATTTCTAAAGTGCATGGAGTATTGCCAACATTTCCTTCTCATAAATAGCTTTGTGGAAAAACTTTCCCTTGATTGGACGACTTTAAAAAGCAATGGGTCTTTCATCTTGCATAAAACAACACCAATTCCATTTCCTGAAGCATCACATTCCACAATAAAGGTTTTTGTGAAGTCCAGTGTAACTAAGACAGGTGCTTGGCACATTGCCTCTTTAAGATGTTTGAAGGCCTTTGTTGCTTCTGGAGTCCATGAAAATGCATCTTTCTTCAATAATGTTGTTAGAGGTGCTGCTATTCTCCCATAATTCTTAACAAACTTGCGATAATACCCTGTCAACCCGAGAAATCCTTACAGATGCTTTATGGATGTGGGGATTTTCCATTCCTTAATGGCTTTAATTTTGCTAGGGTCTACCTTAACTCCTTCATGAGATACAATATGACCCAAATATTCCACCTCTTGTACTCCAAAGAAACATTTGGATCTTTTTGCATATAATTGTTTCTCCTCCAATAGTTGTAGCACCCTATCAACATGTTCAACATGATCCTTCCAAGACTTATTGTAGATTAGTATATCATCAAAACATACTAACACAAAATTTTCTAAGGAAGGGTTTGAAAATGGAATTCATCAAACCTTGAAATGTAGAAGGTGCATTGGTAAGGCCAAAAGGCATGACCAAAAATTCATATGACCCTCATGAGTTCTAAATGCTATTTTCGGAATGTCTTTAGTCTTCATTTTGATTTGATGATATCCTGAACGAAGATCCAACTTGGTGAAGTAAATTGATCCATGCAATTCATCCAATAATTCATCAATGACAGGAATGGGAAACTTATCTTTAATAGTGAGCTTGTTGAGCTCCCTATAATCTGGACACATGCACCATGATCCATCCTTCTTGTGCACCAATACTACTGGAGCAAAGAAAGAACTTTGACTAGGTTGAATTATACAGCATTTCTGCAACCATATGTTCAATTTCACTCTTTTGGGCATAGGGATATCTGTATGGCTTGATGTTTGGAGTAACACTTCCTAGAATTACATGAATAGCATGATCATGATCACGAATAGGTGGGAGACCATTGGGAGTCTCAAATACCTTGGAATGATTGTTCAAGACTTTTTGGAGATCTGGAGAAATAGATGATTGCAATGTGGAAACATCTAGCGAACATAATTTTGCAATTACACCTCTTTGTTCCTTTTTTAGAAGCTTTGTCATACCGTTAGAGCTTATTATCTTTCCTAGTTTCCCTGCAATACCCCTTAATTCAACTTCCTTTCCTTCTACATAAAATTTCATGAAAAGTTCTTGAAAATTAAAAGATATTGTACCCAAGGATTGTAGCCATTAGCCTCTTAGTACAACATCAAAACCTCCCATTGGAATGGAAAGCATTGGACTAGTCAATACATATTCTCCCATGGATAGCTTGATATTATGGCACTTTCTAGAGCAATTTATTGTTCCTTCATTTGCAACCATCACTTGAAACTCTGGTGCTGGATATAGGAAGCAATTCAATTCTTTTGCTACCTTAAAATGAATAAAATTATGGGTACTTCCTGAATCAATCAACACTATTACCTTTTTCTTGTTGATTGGTCCTTCTATCTTATTGGTTTGAGGAGTGGTAATTCCCGCCAATGCATTACAAGATATGATCATATTCATTTCTTCTTTATCTAGGCTTTGTTCCCAAAGTATATCCTCTTCTTTTGACCTTTCTTGCTCCTTTTCTTCTTCCTCTTCACGATCTATGTAGAATAATTTCTTCTCAGCACACTTATGACCTTTAGTGTATTTACTATCACAACTATAACAGAGCCCTTTTGCTCTTTTTTCTTCTAATTGTTGTGGTGTCAACCTTATAGGTTGTGGAAGACTAGGGGCAACAACACTTCCGTCTTTATAGTTGTGAGTGGTATGCTTCCTGGTTGCCATAATTTTGCTTTCCATTTTTTCTTGCTAACCTGAATGCCTTCTCTAATGAATCAGGTTCCCAAAGGTGAACATCATGTTGGATATTATCCTTTAAAGACCCTATGAACACATCAATCCTATGCTCCTCTGGAATATCTTTTACCCTTATGTCCAATTTTTGGAACAACTCAATGTGCTCCATTATTGAACCCTTTTGTTTGAGACTTATCAATTGGCTAAAAAAAGTGTTGCTTTTTGTATCCTCATAATGTGCCATAAATTCTTCTGTAAAATTGCCCAAGTGATAAATTGTTTACGAGAGCAAAGCCATTGATACCATACAAACTGATTTGGTTCCCAATATAAAGTTGCAATATGTACCTTTTGTGTGTTTTGCACATTATTGAGATCGAAAAATTGCTCCATCTGTAATATCCATGTTGCGGGATCCTTGTCATCAAACTTTCTCATATCGATTTTTGGAATATGGTGGGTCTTCGATCCAACATTAGATTCTATGAAATCGTTATTAACATTTCTTTTGTTCTCATCATGAGTTTCCTTTACTACCCTTTCACCATTAGTAAGCATTTCTTGTAGAAACTTTGTCAAATCTATCTTCAAATCTTCCATGCCTATCTTCAAATCTTTCATGCTTGTCTTTAAACAATCCATCTTAGCTTCTATGCCTTTCTTTAAACCATCCATATTAGCTTCTACATATTTCTTTAAACCATCCATCTTAAATTCTGTTGATTTTTGTGCAAGTGACACTTGTTGCACTTGGTCTCGTAATTTTGATATATCATGTTGCATTTCTTCCTCTTCTTCATGAGTCATCCTAGAGCTTCCAGGTTGCCTACTAGGTGTTTGCATTTTCTTTCCTCGGGGCATCAATTACTAATAATAATGCTTTACTATGCCCTTTGAATTCCTTCAAACTAATTTTTCAAACCAAGCTTATGCAAAAATTTAAAAAAAACTACACACCTTTTTTCACTTTGTAGGAGCTTGATATTGAATCTGATGTATCTTTGTAATTTTGGATCATCTAGTTCTGAAATTGTGATCTGCGGTAGCCCTCTACATCCTCTTTCCAATGCCACAAGTCTAATCCAAATTGGATTCTCCAGGGAAGAGTTATGCCAAATCTCCCACAGTGACCTGATTATAGACTAGTTCAGTAGAGCGAACTTGTACGACATACCATGACTCACTGTTTTGACCTTTGGCTCTGAAACATATATACAAGAAACTAAAATCTGTCCTCTTTCTGTACCATTTTACGAAATCTCAATCCGATTCTCAAAGAGAAATTTATAATGATTTTCCCCAGGTCACCTGTTTGGAATGTAATTCAGGAGCCTGCACAAAGACCAACTTCCTTAGATCATATCTCCGCAAATATAGTGTGAAAAGCTCTGAAATTCGGACCCGAGGTCCAGTGCGATTTCTTCTCAAATGGGTTTTTTTTTAACTTCTGAAACGTCGCAAAAAAAAGGTTATAGCAAAAATTCCACGATGACCTATTTGGAGCAACGAAACCCTAGAATCCAAAGCTCTGATACCAAATGTTATAAAACCAGCTCACAAAAAGATAGAAAATATATATCAACGTCTTAGAATTCAGCCTCTTCAAGGGGGCAACCTCCTTTACATTACATAAATGAACAATTTTTGGATGATACAAATGAAAAAACCTCCTTTCTATATATAGGAGTCTAAGGAGTCACAATATAATCCAGCCAACCTAACAATAATAATATAAAGCCACAAAAATAACAATAGAGGGATTCTATGGGGCACAGTAATAACAATATCGAGACAATAGGGGCACAACAATATTAATAAGGGATACAACTACAATAGTAATGGGGTAATCACTAGTATTATAGGGACCTAACAAAATGCAAAACCACCCCATTTATCCTATAAATTTATTGCCTCCCATGGAGTTTAGGTTGGATTTTGGAGACTCTTAGGTATGCCTTTATGTTGTTGCTTTGTGCCTAAGGATCCATTATCCATCCATGCACTTGTGTTGTGATTTAAGGCTTGCTTTTCGACAAATGAAGGACAAGATAGTTGGGATACATCTACAAGGTCAAGATCAGTAAAGGCTTGTAATTTCTCCTACTTCCATTAATACAAAATTGCTTTCTTTTCCAATACTTATGTATCATTAATTCATAGCTATTGCAATGCCTTATTGACTCATGTTTAGAGATGTTAGTACATGTTATTTGTATTTCTTGTTTTAGTTGTTTTGGAGGTTCCACTTTTAGCATTTGGAGGTGGAGATAAAGCTTACAAGCAAGCAAGAAAGGAGAACTTGTGTTGGATTCTAAGTAGTTCTTTCCTCCATGTTCTAATTTCTCTAAGTAAATCATATGTGTTTTTTGTTTGTATTGTTTTTAGATCTAGCCACTATACCCAACGAGTTCACTTATGTTCATAGAAAAGAATTATCCATCAAACACACTGATAACACCAATTGTTAATGAGATGCTCAATACACTTATGAAGCCATGACCAGTCCCCCACTAGGTAATAATTAGCTGTTAGATAAAAACTAAGATAGGAAAAGCCTTGTTCCAACATAGTTTCTTTATAAGGTAGAAAGGAGATAATAGTGGAAATGGCTTGATCCATCAAATTGTGATTAAAAAAGGAAGACTTACTCTGACTTATGAACATTCCAGTCAAAAATAAGAAAGAGTTAAAATATCACTATAGGCTTCCCATTTGCTGGTTGTGGAGCTTGAATACCTTTCTTATTCAAAGGTCTTGTTTCAGTCGCATTTGGATCCCAATCCCCAACAAGGGGGTGTGGGGGGGCTTTCCCCCCCACTAACTTGGGTGGTCCAGTGGGGGGGGGGGATGCATGTTTGGATCCCACCCTTAGCAAGGGTTTGAGGGCATTGCCCCTGAAGCTAAAAATAGATGAAAAATTACCTTGTAAAATATTGTGATTTCCTAGTCAATCCGGGTCGTTCATCAGGTGAATGATCTAACAATAGAAGTTATATTTAATTTAGGCGTTTTTCCCTAGAATGAAACCCCTTGGTTATATGAGGGAATTGTATTGCGGATGTGTATCATTCTTCTGAGCGATAAAGGGAGAGGATATTATGTGTGAGAGAAGAGTAAATTATAGAAGATATGTTATAGGTTGTATCTCTTCTTTTTGTCGGATAATATAAAAGGAAGGATTGGTTGTTTCTCTGTGGACATAGCCCAAATTGGGTGAACCACATATATTTGTGTCTATCTTGTTCTATGTATTTATGTAGTTGTATTTCCACAATATTTTGTGTATTTCATTGCTCTGTTAATTAATTTCTAACACCATTTGGAAACTAGACCATCACTAAAGGTCAAGGCAGCATCAACGAAAATAAAATGAGTAACATAAAAGGCCTTTAAGAATTTTACCCCTTTTATACACCACTCATCCTTGGCTTGTATAACCAGCCTGCTCAACCCATCAATAATTAAAAGAAATAACAAAGGAGAAAGGGGGCATCCCTGCCTCGATCATTTGGAGGAGAAGAAAAAAACAATAGGTGATCCATTGATAAGGACGATAAAATTTGCAAAGGTAACACATCCATAATCCAAATTGTTTCTTGGAAATCCAATCCAATTTGAAGATAAAAATTCTAACAAAGTTCCAATTCACACGGTCATATGCCTTCACAATATCCATGTTGAAAACAAGTACCTTGCAGTGTTTTGTCTTGATTGAGTGAATCACCTCCTGTGCCACCCCAACTGCATCATGGATTAACCTTCCAAGGAGAAAACAAAATTCTTCAGTCGAGAGGTCAGAGGAGAGGATACTCTTCATTATGTTGGACAACACCTTTGATATGACTTTATATATGAGTTTTCAAGTGTTATTACATGATCAAACGAGTGGGTTGAACAAAGAGCTTCAACGTCCTTATTGTATCGGTTGATTAAATTGGCAGAAGACGCACTATGGTTAGGCTCGGGACATCCTACCTGGGCTTGCTGACGTCCCTTGTAGCGAGGGAAAGCTCGTTGGAGAGGAATAGCAGAAAGGACCGAGCCTACCATCCCTGTCGGCGAGGCATAGTGGAAAGAACTGAGCCTACCATCCAGCAGTGGCAATCACCCGAGAGAGAACCTGTATAAAACCTGCAATACACAATACAGTGACTCGAACCAAAAAACATCAATAGAGAATAAGAACGTGCTTGGGTGCCAACCACCCAATCTTTAAGAAAGGAAAGACAATAAATTGTCCATACCGGAAGGTTGGGTGGTGTAGACCTCACCCACCACTCAAAGCACCCACCTACATAAACAGCGCAACCACAATTGGCCAAAGGGGAAATTTTCACAATGTCAATCCAATATGAGCACACAGACCACCCCCGAGCCAAACCAGAGGCACCCTCACCCTAGTAAAGATCAAATAGTGCCCACGAGGAGGCAAAACCAGCGCAGTCATAAAAAAACAGACAGGTAGCCCTCAAATCATAAATACATGCAAACGAGTTTAAGAACACATATTTCTTACCCCGCTTAGAAGATTGGAGATCTTGATAAATTGATTTCCTAAATGCGAGCTTATAACAGATGAAATCTTGGAAACGACCTGGTTCCTCGCCCGTTCAGGTGCCCGTATCCTATGGACAAAGTAGATGGCAGAGCCCGACCCACGCAACAGTGTTGCTGACCTCCATTGCACCTCTCAAACAAGGTTCAAACCCCAGGGAGTCACCATGGAACCAGACCCACACTCCTCATTGTTCCTCTTGACCAAAATTCATCACTCAAGCTTCCACATTAAACCAATACCCAAGCCCGCCCTCGAATTTATCAATAGATTGTGCAGGATCAAACATCGTGCAAGAAAAATGAATACCAAAATCATGCATGATTGAGAAGTTAATGAATGCGCGAAAAGAAGACAAACCCCAATAGCCTCACATGTGACAATTGGATAAACAATTAATCACCCCATCAAAAATTATAACTTCATTTATTATTTAAAAATATTCACTTAAATTTTTTTATTAATTTTTTTTATTTTAATTTTTTAATAAATTATTTATTTAAAAATAATAATAATTTTATCTTACCATAATAAAATTACAATTATATTATATATTTCTTTTAACTAATTTTAAAACTAACTATTCATTAAAACTAAGGAGATCTTTTATCCCAAACCAAAACTAAGTCCAAAGAGATATTTTCAAATAATTTATCCAACCAAAGCAAGTCCAAAGAGATATCATCATAGTCTCATACTTAAATTGCAATATATTTTCAAACATTATAAACAGACCCCAAAAACTAACTATGAGAAAATGTTTAGAAGGTATGATTTTTATAGTCCATATTAATGAAAATATGTTGAGATTTTATTGGAGTTTCAAAATTCCAATCCAATTTTGGAGAGAGAGTCGGCTTCGATTCCTCTCTTCGTATAATATGATCAAAAGCATTGTCAGTCAAATGTGTATAGATCAATGGTACATTTTCTTCTTTTCTTTTTTTTGGCAAATGGAAGAATAAACATATACACCATAAACTCAATAAATTTAATTTAATGACTTACTCATTTTGTCTTTTATTTTATATATAAATAATTTTATTCAAATATTTTCAATAAAATTTTATATTTAATATATTTATATATTCAAAAAATTCAATTATATATATAGATATTTTATTATTTTTTTCAATAATATTTTATATTTAAATGTATTATATGTTTTAGATGGTATTATATTGTTATGTTTCAATGTATTTTTATAAATGTATGGGAATATCAATAGGGTGGCGACAATGCGACATTATTTTGGGTGGTGGAGAGGAGATCTCCTCACCTTGTTGTTTATGGTTCTCACTTGTGGTATTCTCTAGATGTCGAGGTTGTTTGTTTCTCCACTCGTGGTCAATTTCCCAATGATTCATGTTGGGATGCCAAGACAACATACTTTAAATCCTTTTCCTTCAGTTCTAGGAGCAACTGAGTGGGTTAATGTTTTTCATTTTGTTTTTGCACAACATAGCGACTGGTTCGACCTTCGAATTGGTGGCAATTCTACCCACCTCGGTGCTCTAAAGAACTAATTCTACGGGTATCTCTTTAATTTTTTGGTCTTGGTTTGTGGTGTATGATATCCAGACAATTTCTCCATATGGTTTTAATGATTACAATCTCCCTTACAGTCTAGTTAGGTGTTATGGGTTTCAAGTCTCCTTTGTTGTTTGTATATTTCAATTTGAACTTATTTCTGTGTTTGGAATTTGGGGTGTAACAAGTTTTTAGGGTCAACCCTTCAATTATATCCCTCTTAAGTTTAGAGGTGTTGTGTCTATTGTTTGTTTGACTTTGAAGTGGGCTTTCTCCCATTTAGTGCCATTGGGCTCAGTCTATGTTCAGTTTGTAGTTTGTTGGGCTAGTCATCAACGTACTGGTATTGGGTTCCAATTGTATAAATTCTAAGACGAGTTTCTTCTAATTGCGTCGACGTTTGAAGAGCTCGGAGTTTGTTTCTTTGTTTTTCCTATTGGTTATTGTGTTCTCTAGTTGTGTGTGAACTACTCGTGTCCCTCTGTAACTACGCCTTGACAAATAATGGAAAGTCGTAGAGGGGGAGCAAGCAGTTCAACATCTGATTATCGTAAGTTGCTTTAGTGGGAGTCAGAGGCAAATTATTTTGATTTTGTTCCTCCCAGAGTCATGAGGGAAATTCTCCACCTTGAATCAAAGGAGTGTGGAGATTGTTCATACTTCTTTGATTCTAAGGTTGAAGAAGATGCACTCAAATGGATCTCTGACTTGGGGGAATTCATAAAACAGAGACTTCACTGTCTACACTAACTGGCAGTGCACCAACAGATGGATACCTTCTTCCCCATGGTCCTCAGAGATAAGGAAGTGGATAATTACAAACTTTTTGTAAGGTAGGAGGATATTAAATGACTTCTCTAGAATCTTCATTTATGCTTGGATGATATTGTGTCACAATTAAGAAGGGTGAAAAAGTATGTGTTTTATGAGTCGAAGTATGAGATGAAGGAGCACAATGACCCCCCTGCAATCATCATTAATGCACCACATTTTATTTCATCTCCTCTTATTATCATCTCTCCTCTTACTAATTCCTCACCTTTTTCTCTAGTTATTATATCAGATTGATGAGGTTCTCGATGGTTCAATTTTTCTCTTCCTCGGGCAACATCATATACTGGAACTCTTGGAGGCACCCTAGGTATCCTCTTCAAAAACTAGGCAATCAATATTATGGTTTTCTCATTTGGCATGAATTGGATGTGTTTAGTCTTAGTCTAATGGACTACCTCTTAGTATACTCATGTTATCATGGCATGATCCTTGTCAAGAAAATCTGGCAGTAGTGGATATATTTTGTTGTTAAAGTTCCAGTGTTTTATTGTGTCCTTTGTTTCTATAGCACCTCAGTCCTCAATATGATTATAGTTAGTAATGGTGCTTACTTTGTCTTACTTGGTTGGAGGCATGCTATCCCAAGTTAGTCCTTTTGGAATATCGATGGGTATATGCACTCAATGTAATACTTTTTTTTATTAATAGAAAACTTTTGCAAAAAGTTACAAAAAAAATGTACTTTTTATAATCAAATAAGAGAGATGTGTAATTCCTTTTATCTTAATATAAGGTTGACAAGTAACAATTAAAAAATTATAATAAAAAGAAATAATAAATAATAAATAATAATAAATAAATAAATAAATATTTCAATATCCACTTTGAATAAAATAATTATATATAAATAAAGAGAAAAAGTCATTAAACTTAAAAGAAGAAAATTAAAAATGATTTCTATTTATGGTTATGAAGGAGATGTATAATTATTTATATGTTTGAGATAAAGTTGACACATCATATATATATATATATAAGAAAAAGATTTGCATTATAAGCTAGCCTAGATCCATCTTAACTTCGCATCTACTAAGGGAAAAATCCCTTTAAGTGCAAATTGTTTTTAGATATGAAATTTAAGGAAATGTTTGCACCTATAAACGCGTACTAAATCATATCTATATATATATATATATATATATATATATATATAGATATCCGACGAAAGAAATCAACCTCCCTCTAAGCCCGAGGGCTAGAGTGAGGTTGCTGGTACCATCCAGCCCACAAGTATATTCATGTTGAGAAGTGTAGCAAGAAAGGCTCAATTAGACTTTAGCCTTAGTGAAATTGAGTAAATCGAATTTCCACTTCAGCAAAAAAATTGGAGACAATTAACTGATGTGACATGGCTCTTGTCAGTCAATTAGCTTACTACAATAGAGTTAGAGGGCTTGGAGTTCAGTTATGCATGTGTGATTGCTAATTTATAGCAATCCAGTTCAGTTATTTCCAGTTGTACTCAGTTAAACTAGATTTAATAGTTAATAGAACTAGTTGGAGGTCATTTGTGATGTGGGATATCAGTCTAACTCAGATATCATCCAATTAACTAATCAATCAACCAAAAATAGCTCATGCATGGAAGGAATTCAAATTGTTTAGTTGTGGTGGAGATTCCAAGAAATTATAACATCATTTGTAAACTAGTGTTGAGTGTATAGGTGTTTCACGCAATCAATAATTAATCATTGGGAATTGCACAATCATTTTGGAGAAAAATACTAAAGAAATAGGGACTAATTTCCTCAGGATCTACGCAAAGAAATAGGGGCCTTGGTGAGCAAATAATTAGATAAGTATTGGCTAGAGCTTGTTCATTGAGGAGGGGAAAAAATATTCTTTTGTAGGTTGAGTTAAGAGTTGGAGCTAGAAATTGTAATTGTTTCTCAATTCATTTATTAATGCAAATAGGCTTGATGGGTTTTTCCCAATTAGATTCCCCTATAAATAATTATGTATTTATGGTATTTCTTATTGCATGCGTATGCATGTTTTTCTAAATTGTGAATTTCATTCTTCATATCAATGGATTAGAATTGTGTCTCTTGATTTTAGATTAAATTTCTTGAGCAGTTGCAACTCTAACAAATTTTTGCATGGTATCAGAGTAGGATTCACATTAGAATAATAATTTCGAATTTGTTCCCCAGGAGGCTTGAATTTGCAGCTTCAATGTAGCAGGATTTTCTCAGAGATGGGAGAATGGCCTTCAATGGACTGAGATTAGATTATACCTTGGAAGGCAGCTCGAATCTCATTGCCTGGAAGGATCGCATGGAGGCAGTACTTGATGAAAATAGATTATTAGATTATGTCAAGACAGGCATTCCAAAACCAGGATCAACAATGCCCATAACCTAGCCCAATGGAATAAGGATGTAACTAAGGTGAGGAGAATAATCTTGGAGGGAGTGAGAGACCACTTTACCTCAAATATCCATGGCAAAGAGATGTTATTTTCCATGTGGAAGGCTCTAACTGAGCTATTCGAAAATAGTAGTGACCATAGAAAATTGGCCCTGAAACACAAGCTTCGAAACATTAAGATGTAGAAAAATGATATGATTCCACAATATCTCACTAGATTTACACAAGTTCAAGATGAGCTTGGATGGGTTGGTGTGAATGTTGCAGAAGATGACTTGGTGAACCTATCTCTGCTAGGCATTCCAAAATATTGGCATAGCTACCAGGACTCTATGAATGGAAGGGAAAATTACCGAATTTTGAATGCTTATGGTCTAATTTGGTACAAGAAGGAATCAAGTGAAATATTAGAGATTGAGGTTCATCCAAGGGAGAGAATGAAGATAATTTTGCATTGGTTGGGAATGGAAAGAAGGGAAAAGGGAAGAAATATCAAACCAAACAGGGTTCCATCCAAGGGAAAGACTTGTCCAAAATAAAATGCTTCAATTGTCATGAATTTAAGCACTATGCTACAAAGTGTCCACACAAAAAGTCTAGCAAGAAGAAATCAAGAGGAGCAACAGGTGAAGTGTTGGCTTCACAATTCAAGATAGACTTCACCCTAATCGCATGCATGGTCAAAATTGTGATGGGTACTATGTGGTACTTGGACTCATGTGACTTGTTCCACATGACAAGGTGTAGAGAGTTTTTTAGTGACTTGGAGGAGAAAGATCTCCAGATGCATATTGATCTTGGGGATGACATAAGGTACATTTCTACCAAGATTGGCAGAGTAACCTTTAAGAGGGATTCGGGATCCCCTCTTCACCTCAAAGACGTCATGTTTGTACCAAACATGAAGAAGAACCTCATCTTTGTCACAGTTTTAGAATATCGTGGGTATGATGTTATTTTCAATAAAGGGAAATCATTTCTAACACATAGTTGTTGGGCAAGTGAAGCAAATCGGGGTTCCTGTGAAGAACCTATACAAACTTGATGTGCAAAATTGTGTTGCATTAAGAAGTAAGGCAAAGAAAGTACATAATCCAGATGTTGGTGAACTCTAGCACAAAAGACTTAGTCATTTTCACCATGGTGCCCCTAAAATTATGCAGTAAATAGCCACTAGCCTCCCTAAAGGATCACTTCAGCAGCAGGATGTCTGCAAGGGGTGTACCTTGGGGAAGTATGTAAAATCCACATTCCATGATCGAGAGATCAAAGCAAATGCAGTCTTGGAGAGAGTCCACTCTAATGTTTTTGGACCCTTCTTGGTAGCCTCCACTACTATACATAAATACTATGTTATTTTTATTGATGATTTCTCAAGAAAGTGTTGGATCTTCTTCATGCGGAAGAAGGATGAGATACTCTCAAAATTTGTAGAATTCAAGGCACTATTTGAGAAAGAGATTAGCAAGAAGGTGAAGGCTCTCAGGAATGATAATGGAGGTGAGTATGTTTTGAATGGCTTCAAGGAATTGTGTGCCAAAGAATAAATTTGAAGAGAATTGATATCTACCCACAACAAAATAGGGTAGTTGAGAGAAATAACTAGAGCATTGTGGGAGCTACTAGAGTTATGCTACATGACCAAGGCCTACCACTACATTTGTGGGAAAATGCATGTAACACAAAAATCTACTTGCAAAACCAGATTCCTCATGGATTCTTGGTATGATCACACCGGAACAAGATTTATATGGGATAAAATCCAATATGTCTCATTCATAAGTTTTGGAGCCTTTGTTTACTACCATGTCTCCCAAGATTTGAGGAAGAAACTTGAGCCGGCAGCAGAGTTGGGATTTTTGTGGGTTACACCAAAACTCCACACAGTTAACGGGTGTACTTACCTTCCCTCCAAACGACAGTTGTGTGAAGGGATGTAAAGTTTGATGAGGAGAAAGTAATGAGATGCTCCCTTGAGAGGGAGCTTCAAATCCCACTAGAAGAGGAGATTTTAGCTCCAAAGGATAAGCCTCGGGAATTTGTATAGTAGCCACAAATGGAGGAGCGGAGAGGAGATAGAGTGGAGATATCCACTCAAACGGAACCATATAGAGAAGACAAAAAAAATAACTAGGGAAGCTGAAAGAATGGCTCTGGATGTGAGGGAAAATGTGGGAGATCCTTCAAATTTTTGCAGGAATAGGAGGTCACCTAAGAGGTACACTAGATGCATGGCTCTAATGACTGAGCTTGTAGAGACTGAGCCATCCTATTTTGAGGAAGTAGTTGAGCAACCAGTTTGGGGTTTATGCAATGGTGGAAGAATATGAATCCATCATAAAGAACAGTGTTTGGGAAGTGGTCCCAAGAGAGGAAGAAAAATCAGTTGTGGGTTCGAAATGGATCTTCAAAGTTAAGCATGTAGTATATGAAGGCATAGAGAAGTATAATGCCATAATTGTGGCCAAAGGATTCTCTCAAATTGAGGGAATTGGCTATGAGGAAACCTTTGCTCCCGTAGCAAGGTATTCATCTGTAATATTCCTAATTAGCCATGGCTAATTGGAATATTCGATTTTACTCAATTTTTCCTTCTATAGTTATATATAAATAAAAAGGTGAGGAAAGGGGGACATAACTCACTTTTGAATAAAGTCACTCCCTAGTAGCACAACGTTGTAACTTAAAAGGGGAGCCAAGGGGGCCAAAGGACCACGTAGAGAAGGGGGCCCACGTAGACACTTGGAGGGACTGCGCAAATGGAGAGGAGCACGTGGCAAGAGAGAGGATATGTTGGAGGAGGTGGGCCTTAGGGTTTTTGAGAGAGGCCAACGCTATAAAGGAGAGAGGAGCCTCCTCATTTTGGCATTCGATTATGTTGCATTTGAGCTAGTCACTTCGACTTAGAGCACGCTGGCTGTTTAGCCTGTCTGCAACACTGTTTAGTGCATCGAGTGTCTCCATTCGGAGATCTCACCCTTAGCCCCGGGGGACTTCAAGTGCTTGCTTGGGCAAGGTAGTTGCATCAATCTTTTGTAGGAGGATCGATCTTTGGTTAAGGAGGAACTGAACATTTTTTATGACTGCGTAGTCTTGAGAGAGGAGGACACAGTCTCTTTTGGTAGGAGCTCGGGATTGGGTTTATGTGGAGGATTTGAGCTTGGAGATTGAGCAAGGGATCAGCCCTTCCATATTGGAGGATTTTGGCAGAGTCTCGGGCAGAGTTTTGGAGGATCCTCTTCAGTGGCAACACAGAGCCTTGAGGGATAGCGTAGATCCTCAAGGGGGTGATTTTCGGGGGTCAGTTATTTTAGAAAATCTTTTTGGGCTTTTCTAGGTTTATTGAGTATAGGATGATTCCAGAGTTTTAGCATTTTCCAAGGAGGGGAACAGCTCCAAATCCTCACTTGATTCTAGCAGTAGCAGCAGCACAGCAGTTCTTCGGCAGCTTGGACACAGTTCAGAGAGAGGCCATTTCCTTACCATTCTGAGTGTATTTCTTCACTTCCCTTGTGCAAGTCAAGGTGCTATCTTTCTGATCACCTCTTGTACTCTGTCCATTACTCAGTATAATAAGATGGCTTAGCATTTCTCTCTACATTTCTTGAGTATCTACTTATATTCCATGTATACATTATTGTATGTTGCACTATTGTTATTTTTACCTCTTTGAGCTTCCCCGCTACTATACCACTTGTGTGTTTTTATCCTATACTCTTAGACAGAGTCTGGAAAGGGCCAGGTAACCTCCAGATCTCGTCCTCTTTTCGGAGGTGACATATCTAGTAAACGCCCTCCCAGTCCATCTCTAGTTGGAGTTTGCTTGTGTTTGATGGATATCCCTGAAAAGGGATATTACAGTGGTATCAAAGCATAGATCTGGCTCAGCCTGTGGAGATAACAGTCTATGACACCAAGGGATAAGCCCTACATCTGTTATAGAGATAGGAAACACAAAGATATTGAGCGTAGGCTGGAGAACACCTAAGGAGAGGGAGACTGTGTTCAGGTGGTGGACGCAGAATAGGAGGAGCCTGTGGTGGACGCAGAGCAGGAGGATCTGATGGTAGATGAGGACGGGAAGAGATTTGCAGACACGCTCCTCAAATCAATGCAGGATATGTCGAGGCAGTTCGAGGTGATGGGGCAGAGATTCACGGCGGTGGAGGCTAGATAGTGTGAGAACCCACAGGTTTTCCAGGTTGGTGATGGATCAAGTACATCCCACCATTTGCTAGAGTAGGGTGCCACTCAACGTCATACTACTCAGCAGATGGCCTCACATGCCCCTACACGCTCTACCATGCCCACTTTCCTAAGAGCAGACACGGGGGCCGGAGCCCAGCAGGAGGCAGAGTCCGATCATGTGGGCGATTATTTTGCAGAGTACCATGCTTATGGGCAAGAGTTCAAGGATGCTCTCTCATTCACAGATTTTGTTCAGCTCCAGCGGGATAGTAGACCCTGCGACCATCACAGAGGATACCGACAATATCATAATGGAGACACCCACCACACAGCAAGTAGATTCCACTTGCCTACTTTTGATGGTTCATCAAACAGTTCGGCAAGGTCTTGAGTGGAGAAGCTCAACATCTATTTCCAGCTTAACCAAATATCAGAAATAGAGGCCATCAAGGTGGTGACATTACATTTGGATGGTGAGGCCCAGGGCTGGTGGTTCCATGGGTTGTTCACATTTGGACACTCCACGATGATTACATATGCTGAGTTCACTAGGAGATTGATAGAGAGATTTGACAGGAGGGATCCAGAATAGCATTTTGTTGAGCTGACGGGCTCAAACAGACCGGGAGCCCAGAGACCTACATTGCAGACTTCTTGAGGGTTTCAGTGATGGTGCCAGACCTATCTGCGGCATGGAGGATCTACAGGTTTGTTGAGGAGTTAGAAAATCCACTTTGGGGTCTAGTCAGATCCACTAGAACAGCCACACTCCAGGATGCTATAGTAGTACTCGGGACTTACAGGATGCCTTACCCAGGACCTAGACACCTTACCCCCAAAGACAGGCTTTCTAGCCTAAGTGGAAGGATGTGAGGATTTCGCCTCTAAGGGGGAATCCAGGACAAGCACAGATTGATGATGATGCCAGGAGGAAGTTCAAGAAGAAGCAGTTGTGCTTTACCTGTCTGGAGTCATGGGCACCAGGGCATAGATGCTGGCAAAGCACATTTTATTGAGGTCTTCTCCAAGAGCAGCGGGGAAGAGGATGAGGAGGATGATGTGGAGGCAGGAGATAGTCATGCCCCGCAAGATCTTTTGCCACCTCCACCACCAGCAGCAGGTGGTGCAGCTTTTGCACCTACCGGAGGGACCCTTGCAGCATTGTGAGGAGTTCCGAAGTATTTGACATTGTGTGTACGGGGACAGTACGTGGCCAACGAATATCAGTTTTGGTTGACAGTGGGGCAACCCACAACTTCATCAATGCACAGATGGTTGAGCGGAGAGGTATATAGATAGAGAGCTTCGATGGATTTTCAGTTTTGGTCCCAAGAGATCAGACCATGGTGTGTGCTCATTATGTCCCAGAGTTATCAGTGATGATAGGAACCTACACACTGACTGACCACTTTTTCGTGGTCAATATTCTAGATACCAACATGATACTGGGTGTTCAGTGGCTTATCACTCTAGGGAAGTTCACTACAGATTAGAAGGCCCTAGAGATGGAGTGGGATGATGAGAAGACATGGAGGCATGAGAAGATATGGGGACAGCACACATATCCACCTCAGACTATTTCAGCTCATCGGATGGAGGCAGTCTTCTGGAAGGGAGACACAGAGTGGGAAGTGAAGCTGCGTGCATCAGAGGCAGGGACTACAGGGCAGATAGTACACCCAAAGATACAGTCCATCCTTGACCAGTATGCCACAGTGTTTGGGGAGATTCCGCCGGGACAGTCACCAGACCGAGGGAATGAGCACACCATTGAGCTTGAGCAGGGCATACAGGCAGTGATTACTACCCCCTATAGGCATCCCAAGGCCTATCGGGATGCGATTGAGTAGGCCATTCAGAATTTGTTGGCTCTTGGGCACATTCGGCCGAGCACGAGTTCTTTTGCTTCTTCCGTGGTGTTGGTGAAGAAGAAGGACGACACATTGAGGATGTGCATTGACTACAGAGCCCTGAACAAGAAGACACTGAAGAACAGGTACCCCATACCCAAGATCGATGAGTTGATGGATGAGTCGAGAGGAGCACAGTTCTTCTCAAAGATTGATTTGAGATCTTGGTACCATCATATTCGCGTGAAGGAGCATGACATTCCCAAGACCGCCTTTAGGTGTCACTATGGGCACTTTGAGTTTTGGTGATGCCCTTCGGGCTAACCAACGCCCCAGCTACATTCCAGTCCTGCATGAATCACATTTTCCGTAGTCACTTAAGGAAGTTTGTGTTGGTGTTCTTTGATGATATCCTCATTTACAGCAGGACTTGGGAGGAGCCTCTCCAGCACATTGAGACAGTGTTGTGCATCTTGGAGGAGCAACGGTTCTATGCCAAGCTCTCCAAGTGTGAGTTTGGGTTGACGGAGATGTTGTACTTGGGACACATCATAGAGGTGGATGGAGTGAGAGTCCATGACGAGAGGATCAAGGCCATCAGAGATTGGCTAGAGCCAAGGAACGTGACAAAACTTCGGGGATTCATTGGCATTTATACTTACTACTAGAAGTTCGTCAAATATTTCTCAAAACTTGTTGAACCCCTGACAGATTTGACAAGGAAGGGGGCATTCAGTTGGTCAGATACAGTGCAGCGAGCCTTTGACAGGCTCAAGGAGGTTATGAGCAGCTGCCCAGTACTTGCATTGCCGGATTTTTCACAACCATTTGTTTTGGAGTGTGACGTGTCGGGAGAGGGGATCGGCAGAGTGTTGATGCAGGGAGGTCACCCTATAGCCTTTGAGATCCGGAAGCTCCTTCCACATGAGAAGTTGTATTCTATATATGACAAGGAGATGTTGGCCATTATGCACACATTGGCCAAGTTCCAACATTATTTAGTGGGTAACAGGTTCAGGGTGAGGACTGATCGCAACAGCCTCAGGTTCTTTTTGGAGCAGAAATAGCTACAAGTGAGGCAGCAGAAGTGGATCAATAAGATCCAAGCATATGACTTTGACATTGAGTATGTCAAGGGTAATAACAACGTGGTAGCAGATGCCCTTTCACGTAGACCAGCCACGTTGTCTCTTATGAGCTTGGACACAGACTGGAGGGCTCGATTCTTAGTAGAGTACTCCAAGGACAGATTTGCATGTGAGGTTCTAGATGGGTAGGTGGCGGATGATAGGTACAGGGTGGTTAATGAGATCATCTACTATAGGGACCAGATCTTCTTGACTAGGGGATCTCAGCTCAAGAAGAAGATACTTCAAGCATCACATGATTCACCATTGGCCGGCCATTATGGGTTTACTAAAACCTACAAGGCCATTAGAGAGAGGTACTCATGGAAGGGCCTCAAGGAGGACGTACTCCAACATATCGAGGAGTGCGATATTTTCCAGAGGAACAAGGGGGATATGAGCCATCCCGCAGGATTATTGTAGCCTCTTCCCATTCCAGAGGGGAAATGGGAGTGTATTTTGATGGACTTCATCACAAGGTTGCCCATGGTACAGGGCAAGGATTGTATCTTTGTCGTCGTTGATCGACTGACAAAGTATGCACATTTTTTCACCATTACCGCACACTACACAACAACGCAGGTGGTCGAGCTGTTCTTCAGAGAGGTCTTTATACTACATGGTCTTCCTAAGACCATCACCAGTGACAGGGATAGCCATTTCATGGGCGAGTTTTGGCTGGAGTTTTTCCAGTTGGTGGGGACGGAGTTGACACCAAGTACCAGTTATCACCCACAGACGAATGGGCAAACAGAGATATTTAACAAGTGGTTGGAGGGCTACTTGCATAACTATGTCAGTGGGCAGCAGCGAGTGTGGCTGAAGTGGCTGCATCTGGGGGAGTACTGCTACAACACTACAAATCACATGTCCATTAGTATGTCACCATTCTATGCTTTATATGGATATCATCCTTTATCTTTTGCTGACATGATGTTTGGTGCTAGCAAGGCTCCAAGAGCCAAGATTTGGATCCAAGAGAATCAGGATATTTTCCGAGCTCTCAAGGATAATATGGCTACAGCGCAGAACCAGCAAAAGCTGTATGCTAACAGGGGTCGAGTGGAGAGACAGTTTGAGGTAGGGGTCCAGGGGACTTGGTCTACCTACGATTACAGCCATACTGACAGTCGTCACTGAAGCAGAAGGGGGCTGAGAAGCTCAAGCCCCACTTTTATGGGCCATACAGGGTGATACGCAGGATTGGATAGGTTGCGTATGAGTTGGGGCTGCCCCAAGGCAGTAATATTCATAACGTTTTTCATGTATCATGCCTGAAGAAGGCATTGGGGTAGCAGGTAATAGTGACAGATGAGCTACCACCCACGGATGATGAGGGGCATTTGGTGTTGTAGCCAGAGGCTATTATTGATACCAAGGAGAGGCAGCTGTGGAGCCGGACGGTCTGGGAATTCTTGGTGAGGTGGAAGAATTTACCAAATGAGGATGCCACTTGGGAGAGTGAGAAAATTTTGCAGCATCCATCACTTATGTTCCTTGAAGACAAGCAACATTTTGTCGAGGAAGACTGTAATATTCCTAATTAGCCATGGCTAATTGGAATATTCGATTTTGCTCAATTTTGCCTTCTATAGCTATTTATAAATAAAAAGGTGAGGAAAGGGGGACATAAATCACTTTTGAATAAAGTCACTCCCTAGTAGCACAACGTTGAAACTTAAAAGGGGAGCCAAGGGGGCCAAAGGACCATGTAGAGAAGAGGGCCCACGTAGACACTTGGAGGGACTGTGCAGATGGAGAGGAGCATGTGGCAATAGAGAGGCTACATTGGAGGAGGTGGGCCTTAGGGTTTTTGAGAGAGGCCAACACTATAAAGGAGAGAGGAGCCTCCTCATTTTGGCATTCAATTATGTTTCATTTGAGCTAGTCACTTCGACTTAGAGCATGTTGGCTATTTAGCCTGTCTGCAGCACTGTTTAGTGCATCGAGTGTCTCCATTCGAATATCTCACCCTTAGCCCCCGGGTACTTTGAGTGCCTACTCGGGCAGGGTAATTTCATCAGTCTTTTGCAGGAGGATCGATCTTTGGAGTTGAGGAGGAACTAAGCATTTTTGATGACTGCGCAGTCTTGAGAGAGGAGGACACAATCTCTTATGGTAGGAGCTCGGGATTGGGTTTATGTGGAGGATTTGAGCTTGGAGATTGAGCAAGGGATCAACGCTTGCATATTGGAGGATTTTGGCAGAGTCTCAAGCAGAGTTTTGGAGGATTCTCTTCAATGGCAGTGCAGAGCCTTGAGGGATAACATAGATCCTCAAGGAGGTGATTTTCGGGGGTCAGTTATTTTAGAAAAGCTTTCTGGGCTTTTCTGGGTTTATTGAGCAGAGGCTGATTCCAAAGTTTCAACATTTTCCGAGGAGGGGAACAGCTCCAAATCCTCACTTTATTCCAGCAGTAGCAGTAGCACAAAAATTCTCCGACAGCTTGGACGCAGTTCAGAGAGAGGCCATTTCCTTACCATTATGAGTGTATTTCTTCACTTGCCTTGTGCAAGTCAAGGTGTTATCTTTCTGATCACCTCTTGTACTCTATCCATTACTTAGTATAATAAGATGGCTTAGCATTTCTCTCTACATTTCTTGAGTATCTGCTTATATTCCATGTATACATTATTGTATGTTGCACTACTGTAATTTTTATCTCTTTGACCTTCCTGGCTACCATACCACTTGTGTGTTTTACTCCTATACTCTTAGACAAAGTGTGGAAAGGGCCAGGTAGCCTCCAGATCTCATCCTCTTTTCAAAGGCGGCATATCAGGTAAACGTCCTCCCAGTCCATCTCTGGTTGGAGTTTGCTTGTGTTTGAGGGATATCCCTCCAAACGATAGTTGTGTGAAGGGATGTAAAGTTTGATGAGGAGAAAGTAATGAGATGCTCCCTTAAGAGGGAGCTTCAAATCCCACTAGAAGAGGAGATTTTAGCTCCAAAGGATGAGCCTCAGGAATTTGTATAGTAGCCACAAATGGAGGAGCAGAGAGGAGGTAGAGTGGAGATATCCACTCAAGCAGAACCATATAGAGAATACAAAAAAAAGAACTAGGGAAGCTGAAAGAATGGCTCTGGATGTGAGGGAAAATGTGGGAGATCCTTCAACTTTTTGCAGGAAGAGGAGGTCACCTAAGAGGTACACTAGATGCATGGCTCTAATGACTGAGCTTGTAGAGACTGAGCCATCCTATTTTGAGGAATTAGTTGAGCAACCAGTTTGGGGTTGATGCAATGGTGGAAGAATATGAATCCATCATAAAGAACAGTGTTTGGGAAGTGGTCCCAAGAGAGGTAGAAAAATTAGTTGTGGGTTCGAAATGGATCTTCAAAGTTAAGTATGTAGTAGATGAAAGCATAGAGAAGTATAATGCCATAATTGTGGCCAAAGGATTATCTCAAGTTGAGGGAATTGGCTATGAGGAAACCTTTGCTCCCGTAGCAAGGTATTCATCCATTATAGCAATTCTTGCACTAGATGCATAGATGGGGTGGAAGATCCACCAGATGGATGTAAAAACAGCATTTCTCAATGGTGTTATTGAGGATGAAGTGTACATAGAGCAACCAGAATGTTTTGAGACATTTGATCAGGAGTATCATGTGTTCAGACTCAAACGAGCATTGTACAGTCTCAAACAAGCACCTCGAGCTTGGTACACTTGGATTTATAGTTATCTCACTAGACTGAGCTTCACCAAAAATGAAGTAGATGTGAACCTCTATCATATTTTGGTAGAAGGTAAATTCTTGATCATTGTTCTATATGTTGATGATTTAATATTAACAGGTGATGAGCAGTTGATCAAGTCTTGCAAGGAAGACCTTGAAAGGGAATTTGAGATGAAAGACATGGGTCTCATGCACTATGTCCTTGGGTTGGAAGTATGGAAAAGTGATGGGGAGTTTTTTGTGTCTCAAGGGAAGTATGCCACTGAGATACCGCAGATATTTCACATGGAGAGTTGTAATCCCATGGAAACACCTCTAACAACCAACTAGAGGAAGGATAGTGCCACTTCAGGTGAAGAGGTTGATGCTACCATTTACTGGTAGCTAGTGGGTTCACTAATGTATCTTGTGAACACACTACCATATATGTGATATGCAGTCAACCGACTAAGTCAAGCTATGGTTAGGCTAACCAAATTGTATTGGAAGCCAGCAAAGCATGTTTTACGGTACCTCAGAGGCACTGTCCAATATGGATTATGGTATAGACGGATACAGGTAGTGAAGCTACATGGCTTCATAGATGCAGATTTGGCAGGGATTCCATCCAACTGAATGAGTACATTAGGTGCAATTTTTAGCGTTGGGTCCGCAGTAATTTCCTAGTACAACAGGGAGCAAAGATTTGTGGCACTCAGCTCAGCAAAAGTTGAATACATGGTTGCAAGTCAAGCAACATGTGAGGCAATCTGGATGAGAAATATACATGTGGGACTGTTTGGTTAGCAGATGGATCCAACTGTCATCTATTGTCATAATCATAGTTGCATTAAGCTATCTGAGAATCCAGTATTTTACAATCGATCCAAGCATATAGATATTTGGTATCATCATTTACAAGATTGTGTGCAGAGGAGGATAATGTTGCTACAATGCATTCTAACTAAGGAACAAGATGTTGACATCTTGGCAAAGGATTTTTCAAGAGGGAAGTTCAAATTCCAGTGGTGCAGGATAGGGGTGGTTGAAAATCCCTTTATTTCTAAGAGGGAGTGTTTATAAGTGTACCAAGAAAGGCTAAATTTGACTTTAACCTTGTTCAAATTGAGTAAATCAAATTTCCACATCAGCAGAAAACTTGGAGGCAATTAACTAAGGTGACATGGATCTTGTCACTCAGTTAGCTCAGTAAATTTGAGTTAGAGGGCTTGGAGTTAAATTATGCATGTGTGATTGCTAATTTATAGCAATCCAGTTCAATTATTTCCAGTTGTACTAAGTTAAACTAGTTCTAACTGTTAACAAAACTAGTTGGAGGCAGTTGTGCAGTGGGACAACAATTTAACTTGAAAATCATCTAGATAACTGATCAATCAACCAAAAATAGCTCATGCATGCAAGGAATTCGGATTGCTCATTTATGGTGGATTTCCAAGGCAGTGTAACATCAATTGTAAACTAGTGTTAAGTGTATAGGTGTTGCATGCAATCAGTGATCAATCCTTGGGAATTGTGCAATCATTTTGGAGAAAATTCCTAAAGAATAGGCGTTGATTTCCTTAGGATTTGCGCATGGAAATAGGGGACTTGGTGAGAAAATAATTGGCTAAGTGTTGGCCAGAACTTGTTCGTCAAGCAAGAGAACAGTTATTCTTTTGAAAGTTGAGCTCAGAGCTGGAGCTAACAATTGTAATAGTTTCTCAATTCATTGATTAATGCAAACATGCTTGAGGGGTTTTTGCCAGTTGGTTTCCCCTAGAAAGAATTGTGTATTTGTGGTTTTTTTTATTGCATGTCTATGCATGTTGTTATAAATTGTGAATTTCATTCCGTGAATCAATAGAGTAGAATTGTGTCTCTTGATTTTAGATTAAATTTCTCGAGCAGTTGCAACTCTACCAAATTTTTACAACTCATTTACGAGTTCACAAGGCTCATAATTCAACAATATTCATAAGTACAAAGCCATTATAATAATATTTATTAAGGAATTATAATTCATCATGTCAGTAGTCGAGATTTTAGCTTGGGTAGGGAAGATAATGATCATTCCACTCAACCACCCGAGATAACCCCAATCGACTTTCTAAAAGAAAGAAATCAACCTCCCTCTCAGCCCGAGGGCTAGAGTGAGGTTGTTGGTATTAGGCCATCCCACAAGTATACTCACTTAAGAGTTTACAAGGCTTGAATTCAATACAACAATATTCACAGGTACAAAACAATTACAACGATAATTATTAAGGATAATGATAATCATAGGCATGAAACCATTACAATGATAATAATCAAGGCATTAAAGCTCACCATGTCACTCGTTATTATCTGAACCTAGGTGGGGAAGATAACAACCATGAGAGCGAGGTCGTTTGTACTAGACCAACCCACATGTATACTCACTTAAGGGTTCACAAGGCTTGAAGTCAATACAACAATATCCATAGGCATAAAGCCATTACAACAATAATGATCAAGGCATTACAGCTCATCATGTCACTAGCTAGAATTTGAACTTGGGTGACCCAAATCAGTCTCCCTCTTAGCCTGAAGGAAAGAGAGAAGTTGTTAGTACCTAGCTAGCCAATAGCATAAACTCGCTTAAGAGTAAAAAAATTTACTCTATTGCAGAGCTACAACATGTTAAACTACAAGACTTGAACCTGGGTGGGGAAGATCACAATGGTTCTGCCCAACGACCCAAGTTAAGTCCAGTTAACAAATTCAATACATATGCATACATAATCAATTGGGTTTATCTTGGGTGGTGGTTGGGAGGAATGAGTGTTATCTCCCACCTAGATACAATTCATTGTTGTAATGGTTTCGAGCCTTGTTGAATCTGAGCAGTGCCTCACAAACATTAAAATTAAAAATTAAATTTAATATAATACATGGGTAGTTAAGATGAAATATTACTATCCTTTTGATTCATGTATCAATTATCACAAGTAACATGTTGAATTCTTAATAAATAAATATGTTATTATAATCACCTTAAAACTTATATTACTAAAGTTTCAGAGTGGAGGCTTACGTGAGAAGAGTAATTGTGTTCTTCCATTTCCAGATTACTCACATCAAAGTTTTTGTGGTCGACATTTCGAGTCATCAAGTGTGGCTCATCCTCAAGACAAATGGCTCAAAACGTCGACCACAAAAAACTTCGATGTGAGTAATTTGAAAATGACAAAACAAAATTAATAAAGTTTTTAATTTGTATCAATTCATTTTATTTTAAATACTATTATCAAAATAAAATAATATAATAATAATAATTGCGTTGAGAGGCACTCTACATCCAGTGTGGGGAAGATGTGTAGGTGTTAGGGTAAGAAAATATTGCATGTCAACATTTTTAGATGTCAATATGTGTGTGTGTTAATTGCATTGGGTGGTAAACATGCAAATTGAATCATATAGTCTTGCTTTGGAAGGAACTAATAAATTGAGATTTGAAGTGGATAAAGTAATTGATTCTTGAGATACAAGGACTTGCATAAATTTTCATGGGCAGTAACCACTATTTAGTTTATACATTTAAAGTGACTCTTGATAAGTATCTTTGTTTACAACTTATTTCTATCCATTTTTATGCAAAGACTTAGTTAAATTATGGTGGCAACTACTTGATGGTAAATATGTTATTTATGTGAGTGAGCTATTTTCAAGTATTTTATTTTTGGATTAAAAAAATCACTACACAAATATCTAAAACTCATGCATGAATATTGGAACCATGTCCATAAATTATGGCATTATATCATGCAAATGTTACAATAAGACCTTCAAGTTATGGTCCAATCAAATGTTTGAAAAATAGGTTTTTTAATAATATTAAAAAATGAATCTTTAATTTCAAAGATAAAAATTATAAGTTGCAATGGTTAATTTTTACTAATAATGGTCAATGCGCAAATCAATTGCTAGACTCCTACCTTTCCGACTAATGATGATTTTGTAACGATATTTAAATTTAATTAATAAGCACATAAAAAATCAATACCGACAGTAAAAATTTACCATGGATATTATTAATTTGTAAATAAACTTTGTCACAATACCATGTGCCAATACCATGGCTTATCAATACCACATGCCCAAAAACCATAACTCATTTCACAATCCAAACATTTTATAAATATTTTATTTTAATTTAATCTTATAACACTTTTATAATTAAATCTAAAAGAAAAAAAAATGTTATACTTTAGACACATATCTACACCCTCTACTTTCACTATGACTAAAAATATTTCATAGATATTCCATAGAGATTAAATCAAGATTTTAATAAAATTTAAAAAGAGGATAATTTTATATATAGAGATGTGAAATTTATATGATATCAATCTAGATCCATCTTCACTTCAAAAAATGTTTGTACATCAAGAAATTTAATTCCTCTTAATACCTAGTAAATTAAAATAAATCTAAATTAATAATAAATTAAAAATATATATTTAATTAAAAAATAATATATAACCAAAATTATGAAATCTAATATCACACTTAATTACATGGTTGGCCACCCACCAACAAGAAGATTAAATATATTTAAAAACATAAAAATACCTTCTAAGAATATGAAATTTGTGATTATGAAGCTTCATATGACACTTATTTGTGATTGTGAAGACATAAAGGAATAAAGTAGCAGGTCAAGTTAAAGAAGACATTTGGAATTATTGCACATATTATATGATGCATCATGGTTTGGCAGGAAAGTTGTTAAAGAATTATTTATTTTTAATGTCAGTATGATTACTCCCACATGGAAACCTGTCATGTCCAAATTTATTAAATTGTATTCATTGCTCCGACATTTATGACCACTCAAAAATTATGCATGATCCCAAAGTGTGTGTTTAAAGTCAAAGGCGTATTAAATGTTATGATGATGCACCATTGTCTATATTGAAAGTCCAATGTGTGTTTAATGTTATAAAACTAAAGTCTTACATGTTTTTAATGTTATAAAACTATGTTGCATAAAATTATGCATATATCTATCAAAGTTCTGGTGGAAAGATTGTTTATAAATAATATTCATGTATCTACCAAAGTTTTGGGTTGAAAGATTGTCCATAAATAAGAATTAAATGTTTTTGTGGGATTTGAAAAGAATTAATTATTTAATAATAATTTTATAATAATATTGTATATAAAAAAATAATAAAAAAAAAAATTATCAATTTTATCTTTTTAATATTTACACTATCTTATATGTCATATGTGTATATAATCAATTTTGTTAATGTTTATATAGTCATAAATAATATGCATCACTATAATAATAATTAAATGTTTTTATATGTTTTTATCACGGTTTGAATAATAAATTGTAATTAGTTTTTTAATAATGATGTTATAATAATTTTGTATGTAAAAATTATATTTATTTCAAAAAAATTGTTAATTTTATTTTTTTCACAGGTACAACATTGTATATTTCATATGTCTATACAATCAATATTGTCTAACATTTGTATATAGTTGAAAGATTGTTCATAAATAATATGTATATATCTATCAAAGTTTTCGGTTGAAAGATTGTCCATAAATAATAATTAAAAAAAAAATTGTTTTTATCCGGATTTGAAATGATAAACTGTAATAAGTTTTTTTAATAATGATTTTATAATAATTTTTGCATATAACATTTCAAATTAAAAAGAAAAGAAACCAACCATCAATTTTATTTTTTTCACGATAACATCATTGTATATTCCATATGTTTATACAATTAATATTGTTAACATTTATATATAATCAATATTGTCAACATCCATCATGTAACTTACAGGAATTGAACCTAGTTGGTGGGTGTTTTCACTACAACAAACACCCTCCTAAAATTTTCCTCCGCTTGAATTTTGGAGCCTCCTTGTGATTTTACGATCTGTCGTTTCATGTTGATCATAGTCGCTTCATGATTGGTTGATGTTTTTATGAGTGTTTAAGCCTTCTTCCGAGATTTTAACTATAACCACCCCTCCCAACATTTACCCAATTTCACAAGCTCCCAGGGTAAATGTGACGTTGAGTGCCACTATGACATGACCCAACCTCCAAGTTCCAGTTATGGATGTGGGGCCTACAATCCAAAAACTTATTGATACCACTCACAAGCACTAGATCACCCAGAAGTCAAACCACGACCTTTGATGACCAGATCTTGAGATGGAACTACCTTTTCTCCGACCTGACCCCCAACCGCACACACAACAAGGCATGCATGTGATGAGGCTCCAACCGCACTCATATTCCTAGCTGCCAACAGTTATGACCCAAATCTTCCGATTCTGCGCATGCGTTTTGGGATTCGTGCCACCTTTTCAACCTAGCCTCCAGACCACCACCCAAAACTGTGTGAAACTTTCCATAAACATAATTTACATGACAACAATGTTGAAATATGGCAACAAGAATATTCCAATTTAATTTGTCCTTGAATTAAATTGTGAATTAAAACCGAATTTAGTCTTAACAGCTACTTGGAAATAATTAATTTATTTATTTAATTAGTTGGAGAAATTCAAGTTAGAAGTCTTTCTGAAGTCATGCAAGAGTTATCCCTTAAATTAAGGAGATAAGATTGAGTTATATTTGAGTTGTAATTAGTTAACTCAGTTTACTGAGTTAAGTCCAGTTAAATTAGTTCCAAACTGTTTGAGGAACTAATATTGAGTTAACAGTCAATTGATGTGTTAATGCACTCAACTAGTGCTACTCCAGTTAACTGAAGATTCCCTCATCAGAAACTCATGCATGTCTATTCTAAGAAAGACCCAGTTGAGATTAATGTTCAAGGATAGTGTACTATCAGTTGCATGTGTTTTCTCATGGAGAAAACTCATGCATGCAGTCAAGGATTCATCCTTGAGGATTGTGCAGTTTTGAAAGCTTGGTTTTCCTCCTGGTAATAGGATAATCATCCACAAGGAACAGCTCAAGGAAATAGGAGCTTGGAGGGCAGAGAGGAAGGCTGGAGAGAAGCCAAGATTGCCTGTGAGCATCTACAAGGATTGTACTGAGAGTTGGCTAGCTGTGAGAGCTAAGGATTTGTATAATTCCTATGTATTTCCACCATGTATGATAATACAATAGTGTGGGGTTTTTAGCTGAGTATTTCCCCAAAGTATTTTCATGTGTATTTTGTCATTGATTCTTCTTCTTCTGGTTATATTGTTCAGCTCGATCTTTAAGCTTCCACAAAATTGATAGTAGAAGTAGGTTACAGTATTCTGCTTTGATTTATATTGCATTATCGTGTTAACCTGCCACTAGATTTTCTACATGGTATCGGAGCTGTGAAAAATATACTGAGAAGAGAATTCGAAGTTTGAAGTTCGAGGTTGCAGGTGCAAATCGAATTTCATACTTCAAGATTGGGCAATGGCGTTCTATGGCTTGACACTCGAGTATGCCTTGGAAGGTAGCTCGAATTACATACCATGGAAATATAGAATGGAGGTTGTATTAGAAGACAATGGCTTGAAGGAATTCATTGATCAAGAAATCCCAAAGCCAGCTTCAACTAATGCAGAAGAGTTGGCTGAGTGGAAGAAGTGTGTGGCGAAGGCGAGACGGATCATCCTTGAGGGAGTTCGAGACCATATTGTCTCGAGTCTCAATGGGAAGGATACTCCATTTTCAATGTGGAAGACATTGAAGGACCTCTACCAAAACAATAGCGACCAGAGGAAATTGGAGCTCAAGGATAAGCTTCGAAGAATCAAGATGGAGAAGCGATACTATTCCACATATCTGAACAAGCTCACCACCTGCAGAGATGAGCTTCGTAGTGTGGGAATAACTACTGTCAATGATGATATGGTGAGCCTCGCTCTCCTTATTCTTCCAAAGAGTTGGAATAGCTACCACGACTCTGTGAATGGAAGGGAGAAGCTACCGGATTGGGAATGATTGTGGTCGAACCTTATGCTGGAGGAGATTAGGAGGAGCACACGAGATGGTTCTTCATCCAAGAATGATGATGAAGAAAATATGGCCTTAGCAAGTAAGGCAAGGAAAGGGAAGAGGAAGGCTTCCCATTTCAAATCAAATTCTTCTCATGGAGGGAAGAAGGGTGACATGTCTAAAGTAAGATGCTTTAATTGTCACAAGATGGGACATTATGCGACTAATTCCCATCAAAGGAGTCCAAGAAGGGATCCTCGGAAGGTTCGGAAGGTGAGGCATTAGCCTCTCACTTCGAAATGGACTTTACCCTCGTCGCATGCACGGTGTCATCGATGATGGGTTGTGTCTAGTATCTTGACAGTGGAGCCTCATTCCACATGACCGGTGATAAAAATTTATTTAGTGCCTTGGAGGAGAAAGACCTCAAGATGCACATAGAGATAGGTGATGATGGAAGGTATAGCATTTCAGGAGTGGGCACGGTTGCTTTTCAGAGGGAGCATGGAGCTCATCTCACCTTGACAGATGTGATGTATGTGCTTGGACTGAAGAAGGACTTGGTGTCAGTCGCGATGTTGGAGGACAAAGGCTATGATGTTGTCTTCAGTAAAGGAAAGGCATTCCTAAGACACATAGTCGCGGGTCAGACCAAGAGGATAGGGATTCAGGTGAATAATATCTATAAACTAGAGGTAGATGATTGTGCAGCATTGAGTACGAAAGTAGAATTGGTGTAAATCCAAGACATTGGCGAGTTGTGGCATAAGTGATTGGGCCATTTCCATCATGGGGCTTTGAAGATAATGCAGCAGATATCTACAGGACTTCCCAAAGGTAAACTTGAGCAAGTTGACACATGCAAAGGTTGTACCTTGGGAAAATACACCAAGTCTTCCTTTCATGATCGAGACAGTCGAGCAGAGGCTATCTTAGAGCGAGTTCATACTGATTTGTGTGGACCATTCTCGACGGCATCCATAGAGAAGCAAAGGTATTATGTGATTTTCATTGATGACTATTCTCGTAAATGTTGTATTTATTTCATGTAGAAGAAGGACCAAACTTTCACAAAGTTTTGTGAGTTCAAAGCTTTGGTCGAGAAAGAGTCAGGGAAGAAGATCAAGGCCTTGAGAAGCGACAACTGTGGATAATATGTCTCTCAAGAGTTTAAGGACTTTTGTGCAGCGGAAGGAATTAAACGAGAGTTGACGACACCTCATAACCCCCAGCAGAATGGGTTGGCTGAGAGGAAGAACAGAACTATTGTAGGGGCAGCACGGGCAATGTTGCATGACCAAGGGCTACCACTTCACTTGTGGGCTGAGGCATGCAACACAGCAGTCTATTTGCATAATAGAAGCCCGCCTCGCATACTTGGGATGAAGACACCAGAGGAAGCTTTCTCCGATAATAGACCAGATGTGGGTCACTTTAGGATCTTTGGCTCATCGATATATTTCCATGTGACAAAGGATGCATAGAAGAAGCTTGAGTCGATAGCAGAGTTGGGGATATTTCTGGGGTACACTGATACACCTCACAACTATCAGATGTACTTTCCTACCAGTCGAAGGACAATGGTTCGCAAAGATCTCAAGTTTGATGAGCAGAAGGCCATGCGAGTTTCCCTTGAGAGGGACCTCCAACTACAGGCTGCGAAGGAACTATTGGTTCCTAAGGAGGAGGAGCCTTAGACTGACGTGGAGCAGCCACATTTAGAGGTTTCAAGAGTGGATACATCCACTCAAGCAGAGTCTTCCAGATATGGATGGAAGCGCACAAGAGAAGTTGACATATTGTTGGAGGATGCGAGAGAGAATGTGGGAGCACCATCTTCTCAGCATAGACAGAGGATGTCACCTAAGAGATACACTAGATACATGGCCCTTGTGGGGAATTTGTTGAGACCGAGCCATCTTCCTTTGAGGAAGCAACGCAACAACAGATTTGGGTTGATGCTATGGCGGAGAAGTATGACTCCATAGTTCGTCACAATGTTTGGGACGTGGTTCCGAGACCGAAGAACAAGTCAGTTGTGAGTTCCCGTTGGCTTTAAAAGGTAAAGCAAGCTGCTGATGGTGGTGTGGAGAAGCATAAGGCAAGATTTGTTGTCTGTGGCTTTTCACAGGTCGAGAGGATCGTGTTGCTACAGTATATTTCGACAAAGGAGCAAGCTGTTGAACATTTTGACAAAGGAATTATCAAAGTGTAAAATCGAGTTCCATAGAGACAGGATTGGGGTGGCAGATAATCCATTTCTTGTTGAGAGGGAGTGTTGAAATATGGAAACAAGAATATTCCAATTTAATTTGTCCTTGAATTAAATTTTGAATTAAAATCGAATTTAGTCTTAACAACTACTTGGAAATAATTAATTTATTTATTTTAAATTAATTAGTTGGAGAAATTCAAGTTAGAAGTCTTTCTGAAGTCATGAAAGAGTTATCCCTTAAATTAAGGAGATAATATTGAGTTATATTTGAGTTGTAATTAGTTAACTCAGTTTATTGAGTTAAGTCCAGTTAAATTATTTCCAAATTGTTTGAGGAACTAATAGTGATTTAACGGTTAGTTGATGCATTAATGCACTCAACTAGTGCTACTCTAGTTAACTGAAGATTCCCTCATCAGAAACTCATGCATGTCTATTCTGAGAAAGACCCAGTTGAGATTAATGTTCAAGGATAGTGTACTATTAGTTGCACAAGTTTTCTCATAGAGAAAACTCATGCATGCAGTCAAGGATTCATCCTTGAGGATTGTGTAGTTTTGAAGGCTTGGTTTTCCACCTGGTAATAGGATAATCATCCACAAGGAACAACGCAAGGAAATAAGAGCTTGGAGGGTAGAGAGGAAGGCTGGAGAGAAGCCAAGATTGCCTGTGAGCATCTACAAGGATTGTACTGAGAGCTAGCTAGCTGTGAGAGCTAAGGCTTTGTATAATTCCTATGTATTTCCACCATGCATGATAATACAATAGTGTGGGGTTTTTAGCTGAGGCTTTCCCCAAATTATTTTCATGTGTATTGTGCCATTGATTCTTCTTCTTTTGGTTATATTGTTCAGCTCGATCTTTAAGCTTCCACAAAATTGATAGTAGAAGTAGGTTATAGTATTCTGATTTGATTTATATTGCATTTTTGTTAACCTACCACTAGTTTTTCTACAAACAATGCCAAAGAATCAAAACTCAAGCAAGAACTTGATCTAGACATGCCTAATCCATAACAAAAATTTCGTCAAATGGCAAAAATGTAAGCTACAAGTCATTAATATATATCTGATCATAAATTGATAGTCTTCATCTGAGAATCACCAAGAAGGCTCTAAACACTCTCTAGATAGTTGCAATAACACTTGTTAGTCCATGCATTCATCAATCAATTAATAACTTATCAAAACATGTCAAGAGCCATAGATAGATCACATCATATAGCCAACATATAAACAACAAAATACCAACATATAAACCATGGCAACTTAGCCATAATATCACCAACATAATCACTACAAGTATTCATAAATCACAGTAGGAAATGTTGAGAAATCTAGGGCAGAATGATTAGGTTTTTATTTAGCTTGATTTCTCTTAATTTCACAAGTTCTTGTGATATTACTTAGTTTGTATGTATTATATTAGAGTTATTTCCATCATCAATACAAATGCCAAACAAGAAGATCACAAAGTAGGACACCAAAGATAGGCACATTGTTAGAGCCAAAACCCCTAACAAGGGGAAAACCCAGACAAAATCTTCCTTAGTAGATTCAAATCATATTTAGACAACCAATACCCTTTAAACTCAAGAGAGAGGTCTCCTCCACCAAGTCGTCCTTCAATAGAGATGTTTCATCAATCTTTCCAAAAGTCAAACCTAGTCAAAATGCAACTTGATCTTGAAATATCTCAGACCTACAACATCTTAGATACCTCCGACCTCGGACCTATAGTAGCCATATCTGACCTACAATATCTCAAAATATCTCAGCCTTGTAGTAGCATGTGTAGTAGAAGATTTTGTCTCTTTTCATTCTTAACTTCGTTTCTCTTTCTACCTAAACAACAAACTTGAATATACGTGTCATATTTTTTCATCAAGTAGGTCGAATACTTCTTTTTTTATGGTCTCTTGAAGTTGGTCAAATTATTCATGAAGCCGACTTGATCTCTCTTTTGGGTGGACTTAGTGGAGAGGAAACATAACATTTTGACTCAATAAAAATTTATTTCTTAACTTTGAGGAGCCCAAGAAGCGTCTCTTACAAATAATGACTTTGACTTTGACTCAACAAAAATCATAGAAGCCTTCAATGGAAGCTTGCCCTATTGACCATTGACCCAAGCATGAAACCCATGCTTTAATAATTCAATCTTTCTTTAATAAAAAAAATATTTTTCTTTTATTTTGACAAATATAATTATGAAGACCGAAACTAGTTACATTCTTCAACACTCCCTCTTAACTAGGGAGGTATTCATAATTACATATATAGAGAGGTACAAGGAAGATCTCAAGATGATATACTCTATGAAGAGTCACAACACGTGCAATGCTACATATTAGATACATGACCAGGGTATTCTAATTGGGTGGGACTAAGGTCTGTTCCAAGCTTTAGCATGTATATGTACCATTAGGCTTTAGCTCTCATACCAACCCAGGTATCTAGGTGTGTATCCAAGGTCAAAGTTCTAAGACCAATGCCACCCTCCCTACTTCGAGATCTAGACATCATCACAGGTTGGTCAGATGTCCTCACGATCATCTTGTCACCACAAGATGCTTAATCTCTCCTTATCAACTAAACCAGATATATCCACCAATCTAGGCATGCTTCAAACATTCAACCTTTTTATGGAGAGATCTGCACAAACACAACCCCAATTAGTAATAAAATTTCACTAAATGTATTTAACAAAAACCTTTAGGGTTCTTAATCATTGTGATGTTTCTTATATCATCGTCATATAAAACACATATATTTGAAAGCTTTACTTCTCCATCTTTTTAGCAACACCAAACTCATCCTTAACACTTTCTTCCAAAAACATCCATGTTTTGTTCAATCACGAATAACTATCAATATTGCTTCAGTTATTCTCTGATTTCAAACATCCCCGTGGCCTTTTCATCAAGTATTCTCTTTTCTTCAAGCTCCCTCTCAACAAGAGATATATACACTATAATTTACTAGGAAACAAGTCCATCAACCATCTTATTCTTCCAATCATACAGGCTCTTCCTTTTTGCATCAACAATTTATCGGAGAATTTAGACCTTCATATGGCAATAAGGTCATCTATTAAATTTGTAATGCCATCAAGGTTCTCACAAATACATCTTTCCATCACGCTCAACATCATCATCAAATATGAGGTAAGTATCTTCATCATTTTGAAGATTATGTACCTGTAAGCTTTCAACAACAAGTACAAGAAAACACAAGTATATGTGTCCAAGAGCATGAAGTCAACTATGTCATAATAAATCAGATTTTATGATATTCAAGAACTAAAACTAGTTAGGTTTTATAAACAATCAAGAGTTTCATCCATTAGACTTATTATAATAATATTTACTAGGGTTTCGTGACCTAGATTTCATCATCAAAACTAAATGATATCGATAATTGAAAACATTAAACTTCTAGAGTTTCATTATCATGTCCTAGAAAATCAACTACTAGGGCTTTATTACAAACCCTAGATTTCAACAATCAAGTTATAATACCAACATTTTATTTCTAGGATTCATTATTATTTCTAGATATTTATATCGGTCTCATACTAGGGTTTTATCGTAAACCCTAGATACAAATAGCAAACTCAAAAAATAGATATACAACAATTTTGACCAGCCTATAGTTTCAATTATATGGAAGCATATACACCCAGATATCCATTTCTAGGGCTTTTACATTGACTATTACAAGGGTTTTTTCATAGACCTAATTTACTAAACCTTAAGAAAACTAGGGTTTTTAGACATCAACAACAAACCATAAAAGGCTAAGGTTTTACCATAACATTACCAAAACCCTAAAAATTAAGAGACTAAGATTTCGACAAGAGATCTAAACCTTACCAATAATCCCAAAAGAGATTAGGGTTTCATTATTAGCATACCCTAAGCATTGGACGGATAAGGTTTTATATTGAACCCTAAAGGTTAGGGTTTCACCAAAATGAGCAAACAACAAGAGATAGAGTGATAAGGGTATGTTCAATCTAAAGATTAATCACCCAAACAAGTATCCTTATGATTCAAAACACTAGACATGAGAGACTTAGTATATGAAGCAAATTTAGAAATGAAGAATATTCATACCTTCTTCTGCAACAAGTTAAATCAAGTCAAGCATACCTTGATTTGTTCTTTAACAAACCTTGTAGAGTTTTCTTGAAATACTCCCTTTGAATTTAGCCAAGATATTTATACCTGCAATACTCATTAACAAATACAAAAATCAAAATATGTGATACGAAAAGCATGATGTCAACTTGTCAATCTAGGGTTTCTATGCAACAATGGAGGATGGAATCCTAAGGTTTCCAAGTACAAACCCTAGATCTAGAAAAAATAAAATCATCTTTTCCTGCAATCAACACTAGGCTTTAATATACACCCTAGATTACCTACAAACCCTAGAAGTCAAGAGTAATGAGGGAACATGTAGATTAGGGTTATCATTTCTGGGCCACTTAGGATTTTTAATCTTAGATAACAAACTTCAATATAATGGAAACTAACAACTTTGGATCCATATGAACCACTAAACCTTAAGACAATTCATGTTAGATGTTGTAACATGCATTGTTCATTGTTTATAACATTCATGTTTCATTCGAGAATCTTTAAAAATACTTTAAAAAGGAGACAAAGCAAAAGGAGTGGTATATCGGAAGTTAATGGTTATATGGGTGCCATGTATATATATATATATATAATATATAATATATATATAGATAGATAGATAGATACATTGAAAAACAATCAGAAATCAAAATACAAAGGAAAAGGTCAAGTTTCAAAGAAAACAAGTGTTAAGACATTAACACCAGACCCGAAAATATTAAATGTTGTGTTTAAAAGTTCGCCGGGTCCCGCAATATGGATGGTTGGTACCACAGATAAGCGTCGATTGCGATTAGCAATTTGGTTCTGGACCCGAAAAATTATATACCATATTTTATAACATCAGCGGGTCCGCGATAATATAAAACGCTTATATTATATACATATACCCCCGCCAATTGCGACTTGTGATAGCGGACCCAAAATGCATATAGGTTATGTTTTATAAATTGGCGGGTTCGCGTTATCGCATAAATTCTTAATATATATGCAGGTGGCTATGCCGATTGCAATAGGGGTAAGCTAGACCCAAAAGGTATATACGCCATGGTTTAAAGTTCCATCGGGTCCGCCATGCCGCATATCCTTGAACATTACAAACCGCCAATTGCAACTTGATATAGCAGACTTGAAATATTATATATCCTGTTGTAAAGTTCTGGTGGGTCCACTATATTGAAAAGTTTTCATATGTGTTATAATCATGCATTTTAATATATTTCTTTTATAAAGGTATTGTAAAAGAAATAAGCGCCGATTGTGATTTATAAGGGGAAGTCAACGTAATTCTAAATAGGTGGATGCGATAAGTTTATTAAAACAGGTTAATCCCTTTTCAGTTCCAATTTGACTGTTTTGCATTGGTTTTGTTGTGTAAACAGGAAAATCAATGTTAAAACCAGATGTAAAGAAGAAGGCAGTTGGTCGAATTTCTTGTTGTCCTGGCCAGTCGAAATGTGATAGATACATGCGTAAGCCAGGTTATGCATAAATTAAACACAGGTTTGTTATGATTAAAGCAGGTTAATTACCATTGAGGCACCTTTAGAGGAATTCAACAGTGGATTAAGCAGAGCGAGTCAACAGTTGTCATCTCCTTCTAAATTCAGCTTTGTTCTTGTTATTCCATGTTCTTTAAGGTGTTTTACCCTCTGTAGATTCTGTAGTAATTTTATTTCATATAGTTAGAAAAAAGTTAGATAGGTTTCAGAAATTAATAACTGTTCCACAAGTCTATAAAGGTGGAAAATTTTACTAAGTAGGGGTTGGAATTTTGGAGAATCGGGCCACTATATTCCTAATAACATCATTGATTAATGAAACAACCAGAAGTTTCCAAGAGTTGTTACATATAATTTGTAATTTTCACTATCATGTGTCATGCAATGTTTTCTTCTTTTTAAGTGTAGTAATGAAGCTGCAAGGTAAAATCCCTTAAAGAGCGCTCCTATACATAAAGTCCTCCCTTCCTTTCCAAGTTATAGATAGTAGTTTCTATGGAAGACCAGCAGATTGTCTATGATTTATTTCTCATGATCATAATTCCTCTGAGTTACAGATAATAGTTCCTGTGAGAGATCAACATATTGTCTTTAACTTCCCCTTCAAACTTTCCTCATTCATCATTTATATTTAGCAACAAATGGCATTCTGAGTTGTTCTGGTCATACATGTATTAAGAGTCTAAGGCCAAGTTTTATGAGTCCTTCATTTGGGAATATAATAAACAATAAGCGACAATAAATAATCTTTATTAATGTCTTAAGCACAATTTCCCTACAACCAGGAAATTGGTTTCTTAAGGAACAACATTAGATATTCATCAAATGAATATGCCATACATACCTAAAAAATTACATATCTTTGTCATCATATATCTATTGCAAGAGTTTCTTCAAGATGCGAAGATGTTGAGGCTAGAGTAAGATAGTTATTTCTCCTTGGTGTATATTGATTCCTTTTGAGACATCGATAATTTTGTAGCCTTCTTTTGTTTTGTAGAATAGATCTTTCAAATTTTGTATGATAGCTAGAATGCTACATATATTTTGCCTTTTGTTGTTGCTTTCCTTATAGACTAAATATCATCCTCTAGCTAGGGCCTCCAAGATACTGATATAAGATTCTCAACCACTGATTATATTCCTTTTGAATAGGTTTCTCTCAAAATTTGGCTTCAAATGAGACTGGTCAAAATCGATTTATGTATATATGCTACATGAATGCTCGCTTTTTCCTCAAGTGTTTTATTATATAGGGTTATTACAGGACTGCGATTTTTATTCCACGGATATTTGACTCTTTTGTAGGTGACAGAGGCTACAATTCATGTCTTCAAAATATACTTATGCCTAGTTTTATATAAGCAGTCACAACTCCCTTCTATGCATCTTCTCAACCACTGATTATATTCCTTTTGAATAGGTTTCTCTCGAAATTTGGCTTCAAATGAGACTGGTCAAAATCGATTTATGTATATATGCTACATGAATGCTCGCTTTTTCCTCAAGTGTTTTATTATATAGGGTTATTACAGGACTGCGATTTTTATTCCACGGATATTTGACTCTTTTGTAGGTGACAGAGGCTACAATTCATGTCTTCAAAATATACTTATGCCTAGTTTTATATAAGCAGTCACAACTCCCTTCTATGCATCTTTATCTACTTGTTCAGTCTTCCAACTAAGCCTACAAATCCTTTAATTAACTCTGCCTCAGCTAGAAACACTTTGTTGGATAATAGGACCAATCCTAGTCCTCATACATGAAGTTTGGTTGTTCACCAATATGCCCACGATTCCAAATTTTTAGGTCTTTGGGATAGCACCAGAATTTTCACTCTTTTAAATGGCGATTTCAGACTTTATCCCTTTAGTATAGGACTTCATTTTTTTCCTCCAAGATATTTGGCCTAGTCAGGGATATTGATTTAGTCTTTCATACTTTAGGCTCTCCAAAGCCTCTTGCACTATTAACACAGGTTTGCGATCTAGTAAAAATGCGAGGAGGTAACAGAATGTTCCCAAAACTTGTTTTTGTTTCCTTTAGGTGTTCAGTCCTATGAAATTAGACTTTCTTTCTTGTCTTGAAGCCTGCTTGACCTTCTTAATTCCCTTATGTCAATTCCCTAACCTATGGTACCATATTGAGAAATCTAAGGTAGAATGATTAGGTTTTTCTTTAGCTTTATTTCTCTTACTTTGACAAGTTCTTGCGATATTATTTAGTTATTCTTTATTATATTAGAGTTCTTTCCATCATCAAGACAAATGCCAAACATGAAGATCACAATGTAGGACACTAGATATAGTCACACAACTAGGGCCAAAACCCCTAACAAGGGGAAAACCCAGTCAAACCCTTCCTTTGTAGATTCAAATCAAATTGAGACAACGACAACCCTTTAAACTCAACAGAGAGATCTCCTCCATCAAGTCAACCTTCAATAGAGATGCTTCATCAATCTTTCCAAAATTCAAACCTAGTCAAAATGCAACTTCGTCTTGAAATATCTCAAACCTGCAACATCTCAGATACCTCAGACCTCATACCTATAGTATCCAAATCTATCTTGAAATATCCCATTCCTGTAGTAGCATGTATAGAAGAATATTATGTCACTTTTCCTTCTTAGCTTTGTACTTCTCTTTCTACCCAAACAACATACTTGAATATACTTGTCATATTTTTTCATCAAGTAGGTTGAATACCTCTTTATTATAGTCTCTTGGAGCTGGCCAAATTCTTCATGAAGTCGACTTGATCTCTCTTACTTGGTCGAGAAGGAAACATGACATTTTGACTTAATAAAATTTTCTTTCTTGAATTTGAGGAGCCCAAGAAGGATCTCTTACAAATAGTGACTTTGAAATTGACTAAACAAAAATCCTAGAATCCTTTAATGGAGGCTTGACCTATTGACCATTAACCCAAGCATGAAACCCATGCTTTAATAAGTCAATCTTTTAATAATTTTTCTTTTCTTTTCTTTTGACAAATACAATTATCAAGACCAACACTAGTTACATTCTTCAATTAGAAAAATAGCTCTTATTAGCATACAAAAATACCAACCAAGTCAGGGACTTCTACATACCACCCAACCATAGATTAGGCTGAACCAAATCTCTCTTTCAGCCAATCACCCCCATGCCATATTCCAAGCATGAATGTGGGATCGCATGGATTAAACCAAAGCAAAACCAACCAGGGCTTCCAGAGGCCAAACCACCTCAACACCCAACCACAGTGACTCCACCTCTACGGTCCAAAAATCACTAACATCAACCAGATTGGCCTCTACCCAAGTTGTCTAGGGCTCCAAAGTGTTTGTTCCAGTCATGGCTCCATGGACTAGTAACTCAACCCACCAAGGGCTATAGAGTGTTTGTCCCAACCAACAGCTCCAAGAACTTGTAACTCAACCCAAGTTGTTCCAAGGTTTCAAGAGCATTTATTCCAACCCACAACCATCAGAAACCTGACCACTAATTAGAAAACAAGTGAAAAAACCCACAACACCATGCCTATCTAGGAAATGGCAAGGCAAGGCTAAAACCACTGTCAATCTAAGAAAATATCAATGCCAATTATAACACATAACCAGATAATCACATGCATAAACCATGCATCCAAAAATCAGCATGCTAAATCTCACATGCACACTATTATCTGCAATACACAACTTATTTTTGTCCATACTTGTCATTGTCCAAGCTTTCTCCTATGCACCCTTGCTTTCCTTACTTGCCTGTCCAAGTGCTTGTTCCTTCTCCTTAGTTGTTCCTGATCAAAAAATAAGCAAAAGTAGTTAATTGATTCTCAGGTGCGTTTTTATCATAGATGGCTCCTTTTTCGTCATTTTCCTCTAATTTTCAAGCATGCAAATTTGTGTCTCTTCAACTTCCTTTTCTCCTATTTTCATTTATCTTCATAAATAAATGCCAATTATTGCATCTTTGCCTTTGTCAATGCCTTTTCTTATTTCCATAGCTATAAATAAACCGAAAGTGACCCTCAATGTGATGTTTTCCCACCATTCAGCTTGGAATATGTGCCCCATGATCTTTGTCTTATTTTTACTTATATGGAAATTTAACATGGGGTTGTTACAAACCCCTTCCCCTCAGGGTAACATTGTCCTCGGTCTTCTTTGACACCTATGACCAGCAAACCACTGAAAACAAAACATACTGCGTATGGAGCTTTATAACACAACTCTTTGCAGTATTTTCAATGACCACTGCTCAAAACATAACAAACATACAGTTTACTAGAGCTTTATAACACAACTCATTATTGTATTTACAATAACAACCACATATACTTATGCACATTTTCTTCAACCAACAAATAACCATACCGTCTATGGAGCTTTATAAATCTAGCTCAATACAATATTCAAAATAATATACACATATATACATATGCACATTTGCTTTAACCAACAAATAAAAGGATATGATGCTTGCATTAGCAACAAGGGAACCCAGAGGCTCGTACCTCCACCTTGAAAGTAATGCCAAGATTCACCTCCTTCCCAAGAAGTCTATAATCCACTACCAAAGTCAAACCTGCATCCAATGTCTAGTGCTACAATCCTTGCACTACTTGTTCCCTCAATGAACAGTTACCGGCTCATTGTTCCAGGGCACACTCCCTAAGTGCTTTTGATTCTATCTGGAAATATTAATGAGAAAAAAAAAATCCCCATCCTTCTGCTCTTTGATACATAATCCCTCAGGCAATTTGGTCACCCCCTTTTGTGCAGTCACTCACCTTCCAAGATCCGTGGCATGCCCTTCTTTGCTACATAGTCCCTCAGGCGATTCAACCCTTGGCAAGGTTTCCTCACATCAAAAGGTCCAAAAACCAAGGCATATCCCTGCCTCAAAAGCATCATATTAGTTACAACATACTCATGGAAATCAATTGACACTATTGGGCACCAGTGTCCCACAATGGCCCTGCTCCTGAAGTGCTTTACCAACATAGTGTTGCATGTGCCAATTGTCTTTATTGGTGCTAATTCGCTGGCAACCAATTCCAACCACCCAAACCTATGCATTTTCTGTGATTTCATATACCAAGCACATAGTTGCCATTAGATTCAAAAAGAAATTAAATAAATTCAAATCATACCTCATTAGTAGCTCATCAATAAGGTACACCTACAATTATGTTTACTTCCTGTCACAGTAAGTCAAACTATGTAACAGCCCTGGTGAAAATTCCATGTAATGAAAGTTAATAAAGGAAAATAAACAACAACGGTTGATGGGATACTTATTCCAAGCTTAATGTTGGGCAAAAGCAAGTGATGGGGATTACTTCTGATTGGTTAATGGTTAAGGAAATTGACAAAGGAAATGGAAAAGGATTTGGAAAGACAAAGTGGCATTTTGGCACATTTATTTATGAAAATAATGGAAATTAGGAGAAAAGGAAGGTGATAGGTCATAGGTTGCATGCGAAGAGGAAAATGAAGGAAAATATTGGAAAATGAAGAAAATAGAGGCCTCATTAATAAAAAGGCTTTTGAGGATCAATTCACAGACTTTTTCCAGTTAAGTTTTGGAGCTCTCTATTTATTCTCTCTCTCTCATACTCTTGGACACTTACATTTTTCTTGGAGCACTCTTGGAGAGTCTGGCATACCTGGAGTTTTGGAGCAAGAAGGAAAAGGAAGAGCAGGAAAGCGCAAGAGGACATCAAGATCAATAGCTATGGTGGTTTTTTCTTGCATGTATCAAGTTGCATGTATGTTTTCCTCACTAGTTTTGGCATGCATGGCATATGCATGTGGTTTATTGGTCATGATTTGTCATTAGCATGGAGGATTTCCTAGATTGACAATGGATTTCCCTAGCCTTTCCATTTCCTAGATAGCCATGGTGTTGTAGGTTCATTTCCTTATTTTTTTGGTTGGTTCTCATGTTTCCTTTAGCTTGGGTTTAGTTAATAGTTCTTCGAAGCCCTAGCTGGACAAATGCTCTAGAAGCCCTGTAATAGCTTGGGTTGAGTTACTAGTCCTAGAAGCCTTGGTTGGACAAACACTCTGGAATCCCTTGGTGGGTTAAGTTACTAGTCCTGGAAGCCTTCATTAGACAAACGCTCTAGAAGCCCAGTGGCAGTTATGTGTTGAGTTAGTAGTCCTAGAAGCCTTGGTTGGAACAAACGCTTTGGATCCCTAGAAGGCTTAGGTGGAGACCAATTTGGTGATGGTTTATGATGTTCAATTGTGAGGTGGAATCATTATTTGATGGGTCAAGGTGGTTTGGCCTCTGGAAGCCCTCGATGGTTTTGATTGATGTGTTTATGAGATCCCACATTCATGCTTAGAATATGACACAAGGGTGACTGGCTGAAGAGAGATTTAGCTCAGCCATGTCTACATTCGGGTGATTCGTGGAAGTCTTGAATCGGGTTGGACTTTGCATCATTAATATGAGTTTATTTCTCCTTCTTAATTCATGAGTACTATACTAGGTTATATGTGGATTATATGGTTGTTGTTTCCTTGGTATTTCGGTTGATCTTATGATGGTTGTGAACTTGTATTATGACAGTGGATATGTATGGATCTCATCATGTTTTTACTTGTAAATGAATGAACAATGTATCTATGGCCTAATGAATGAAACTGCAGCTAATGTGTTGATGTGTCAATGCTTCTTAGCGATTCTCAAATGAGTATGATACCCGTATGCTCAGATATGTTGTTTAAACCTTTAGATTACGTAATTGTGACATATTTGACAAAATGTTTGTCATGGCTAGTAGGTGTCCAATCAAGTCCTTATTCAAGTAATTCCATTTGTATCGTTATTTTGTTGTTATCTTTCAATTCTGAAATTGTCATTAATTTTTTGGTAGTGACTTGGGCTCTGGGCCTAAAAAAGTGGCACAAATATTGAAGTCACAAGCATAGGTCTAAGGAGAAATGTCCCCAGACGTGTGCATTCCCATGTTGTGGGAGCGTTTGGAGCCTTCTGGAAGCATGCTTGTCCATATCAAGGGAATGTATGGAGGTTTAACGGTCTAAAAACTTAGTGGGACCTAGGGGATGGTTACCTTAGTGGTTGGGATGGCTCCTGGGAGTTTTGTTGTTGATTTCGAAGCTCTGTGTGATGTGTTCTGTCGATTCCACTTCCTTAACTGAAACATGGGAGTCGAATCATATCATAGTAACTTCTCATCACATGCTTAATCCGGTTGGTCGGTTACTTGGGTAGATGTGGGAGGAGGGTGTTACAGATTAGTATCAGAGAATGGTTCACCCCTTGAACTGGATGGGTTGTGTGTTGGTCATGCATTCATATCGGTTTCATATGTGTTTCTTGTGTTGTAATACCATGTGCTTGTTGCGTTTGTATGGTATGGGTTATGGTTGCAGTGAGATCACCATGGGAAATTGGTGATGTTTTTGTGGAGTGCAGTGTTATGAGTGTATGGTTTATTATGCATTGCTTATGCACGTTAGTATTCATATGTGATCAAGTGTATAGTGATGTGATGGTTGTTGTCATGCATGAGGTCATGGTATGTATAGTTGATATGGTCATATATTGATGATTGGACTCTAGCTAGTATGATGGTTATATTGTTATATGCTTATGTGTTGTATTTATATATGTTGTCATGATTATGTTATACATGTATTACGTTGATATGTTGATCCTGCAGATGAGGTATCCTCCCCAAATTATGCTAAGGTATGTTGGCTCATTATGATTTGGTTTAGCTGACATGATATACCTTGCAGGAAGAATATTAAAGATGACTAGAAAAAGGGTAAACTACAGTTCTTGAGACTCTCCTTATGGATCAGATGAGCAGCATGGTGTTGGGAACTCTTCTGATTTGACAGATACATTGAGAAGCTTAAAGGCATAAATAAGGATTTATAAGGCAGACAATGACAAAATCATACAGACATAGGTAAATGCAGTGATACTTCATAGTTTGTCATAATTGCAGCGACAAGGACCATTTCAGTTCAGCCATGAGCAGGAGGAAAAAACTAATGGGTCATATGGAAGTAGGTCTCATGGTGAATACAGGTGGGATAGAGAGGACACGGCAAGAGATGGTAGGTCTTTGGATACTCTTAATAAGGTAGGTGATAGACACAGGTACTACTCTAATTCTAGATCTGGCAGGCATTATGATCAGCATCGTTATCATCCTTACAAGAGGAGTGATAGGGTATATTTGTCAGAAGAGTTTAAGAAAACAAAGCCGCCTACATTTGATGGAGAGATGAAGAAACCACACGATGCAGAGGCATGGTTGCTTCGTATTAGGAAGTTCTTCAGGGTGCATGATTATTCAGAGAACATGGAATCTAGAATAGCTACATTTAGTCTCAAAGGTAAAGTAGATATTTGGTGGGAATATGTAAAGAATGTCAAAGATATTTATGAGGAAGAGTTGACTTGGAATGAGTTTGAGAGACTATTCAAGAAGAAGTTCCTATTAGAGATATGCTTTAATGACAAGGCAAAGGAATTCTATGAGCTAAAGATGGGATCAATGACAGATGAGGAGTACACTAGTAGATTCTTGAAGCTACTGAGGTATGTGCCTTACCTCAAGGAGGAGAAGGCCAAGATTCAGAGACTCATTAGTGGATTATTATAAGGACTTTGGACACCACATATCTCCACAATGGTATGATATTGTCCACTTTGGGCCTAAGCCCTCATGGATTTGTTTTTGGGTTTACCCCAAAAGGCCTCATACCAATGGAGATATTTGTCCATCCTTATATACCCATGATCCTCCCCACTTCTAGTCAATGTGGGACTTTGGTCGTATACCCAACAATCCTCCCCTCGAACAAAGGACCATCGAAGCCTCCCCTCAAACGATTATCCATCCATCCACTCTCTACCAACCAGGATTCTCCGCTCCAATGCGTTGGAAGCACACGCCTTACATGGAGCACCACCTTCCTTGAGAGCTTGCTCTATCCTAGGTCAACTCCTCTTCACCGTGTTGGGACTAGGACACATCCATGAAGAATCTGGAGCACACCGCCTATCTAATCGAGCTCATCCACGGATCCCATCGTGATATTACCGACACCCACCACCTTCATTCGGCATTCCAAGGATTCATCCACTTGGCTAACTTGGGAACTTGGTTCTGATACCACTTGTAAGGACTCTGGACACAACATATCTCCACAATGGTATGATATTGTCCACTTTGGGCCTAAGCCCTCATGGATTTGTTTTTGGGTTTACCCCAAAAGGCCTCATACCAATGGAGATATTTTTCCATCCTTATATACCCATGATCCTCCCCACTTCTAGTCAATGTGGGACTTTGGTCGTATACCCAACAATTATCAATTGCATTAAAAGAGAGGATTGAGTTCGATGAGCCTAGATCATTGGAGAAGGCCATCCAAAAGCTAAAGCATTTCTATGACCAATCGAAGCACATATTTGAGACTAAGGTGGACTATTAAGGTAATGCAAAGAACAAAAGAAAATGGGACAAGAAGCGAGCACAACCTCAGGGTGCCAGTGATAGAGAGAACGCAGCACCATCTAAGAAGTTTAATGCATCTGATAGAGGGCATGGACTTTGACCTGAGGATAAGAGCAAGGATGTAGAATGGAAGCCTATGGAGTATTGGACTTGTGGCAAATATCATCGCAGGAGATATTGTCCACAACATCAAGGTGGTAGACTAAAAATCTATAGTGCTTAGGAGGCACAAACAGCGGGAGATGTTAGGCAAAGTATTCCTAGGATCTATGCAGCTCTAGATAACAGACAGGCAGACCATCAGGCATCTATCATTGAGATGGATGGTAATATTTGGGATCAATTTGTTTCTATTTTGATTGACCCTAGATATAATTATAGTTATGTTAATCATGACCTGGTGGATAAGTGTGGTTTGAATAAATAAGTACATGTGGAGTCTTGGTTAGTGCAGTTGGTTATAAGTACAAAGAAGAGAGTTCATCACTGGATAAGAGCTTGCACATTTGATTTGAATGGTATGCCTACCTCAACACATTCGAATGTATTACCATTGGGATCATATAGTATGTTGTTAGTCATGGATTGATTGTACCTTCATATAACTTATTGTCACTTTTAACGGCACCCGGAGGCAAGTGCTTTGAGAGACATAGAAAGCTTCCTAGAGACAACCTCTAGGTTGATTGTAGACCAATTCCTAGGACATATTCAATAGAGGAGTGCATGGAAGATTATGAGTGGGGTTTCTGTTGCACTCCAATTGTCATGTAATTAAAAAAGAGAATAAAGGGGGGCTTGGTTCAATAGTTTGTCATGTAGGTAAACTCAAACCGATACATGGATCCAAACGCTCAGGGGGTAAATCGGGCCAACCTCAAAGAGAAATGTTCGGTTCTAATGACCGACACACAACAACAGGAAGATTTACATTGAAGTTATAGTAAAGTGAAGAGGAGGAAATGAATGAGGTAATTTGATGCAGAGGGTTGTAAACAAAACAAAATCCTAAGCAACAACGTTTTGGCTAAAGGGTGGAGCTCGATACTTAGGGATGTAAACAACACGGAATCCTAAGCAACGATGTTCTAATATAAATATGGAAGAGAGAGGAGGTGGGAAGATAGAAACAATGGAGTGCTTATTGAGGTTTCACACCAGGTATAACATGGGTACCTCTATCACCAAATAGTGTGAGTAAATATGTGCTCATACAAGTACTACGAGTTAATCTAATAACACAAGTAAATATGTAATTACTACAGCTACTATAGGCTATTGAATAACAGAAGTAAATCTGTAATATAAATGGGTATTGATCTCTATTTAGCAGCCCGGATAAATCCATGAATTAGGGAGAAACCGACAATCTCATTACACTATTTCAGAGAAGGAAAAACATATATGAAATGAGATTATGGAAGGGAAAACATATTGTACATTGATCTACTTGGAAAAACCAGGGAGTTTCATTAATACTTGAAGGGTCCAAGTACCATTCCATTACATTCAGCATATGTCACTCTGATCCCTTATGAACATGCCATTTAGAACCAAGAATGGCATCTCAGAATTCAAACCCTCACGGGAGTGAGATTCTAGAACCTCTACTAAGAGTTTCTTGCCCCTATTTATAAGAAGAGGGGGAGCTAGAATTATAGTTACAAGAATATCTTTGCCAGAGTATCCAGCTATCTGTTAGACTAGCTATCTCGGCCTGTGATGGCTCTCTTGCCCAAAATTATTACAATCGGGATTTGATCCCTTTCTTAGAAATATGGAAATTACATAAATAATAAGGAAAAGGAAAAACTAAAAGATGATGGAGGAGGTGTCCCTCTATTATTCCTGTGAAGGCCCTTGGTTAGGCCACATCTCTATCATCGAGCATCCCTCTAGCTGCTCAGTCGGTTTCTATCACTTTTGCCTTAATTGCTCGACTTCTCCCCTCTCTAGAGCTGATAGAAGTTGATCGTGGTTTCTTGTTGCAGAGTAGAAGAGGAGCTTGCCATGGCAGTCCTTTATATTTACAAGGGAGTGGAGGTCCATCATGAGGCATTAATCATCCTGAGCCCCCCCATACTGATTTTTTGTCACACCATACTTCATTTAATGCTTCAGTTGACGACCTATCTGCCTTCAAAGCCTTGTACCATACTATCAGGGCTTTACAGCATCGAGACTTTTACTCTTAAAGGAATTGTAGGACGTCAGGTTCTAATGCTCCTTGGCCCCCTTTGGTTTAGCCCATGTACCATTTCTTCTTGCATAACCGGGGGGGTATGACTAGGTGCTCAGTTCTTGGGCACTAGGGCCTTTGTGCGGGAGAGAGTGTGAGGATGAGTGGCTTTCAGAGGGCATGAGAGAGTAAGGAGGGGGGGGGGGTGTAAATTATATGAAGAGACAGTTCAGGCCCTGATGGGCGAACCGCTTTCGAAACCTCCCTCCCCTCCCAAAAAAGGGAAACATGGTGGGGGGGGGTCTGAAAAGGCTTGGGAGATGTTGATCAAAGCAGAGTCAATCTAGACCATCCAGAGATGGGAGGCACTTAATTATTATGAGGCCTTTGAAAATGGACAGACCCGACAACCCTTTAAATATAATGTATAAAATATCGCATCTGGGGAGTTCCTGCATATCACAATCGCAAGCCTTGTAACTGGAGTTGCGACCTTTTACCTTCATTGATTATTGATCTGTGAGATTGATGATGTCATCAATTCCACATGGCACTACCTGAGTGGTGACATGTGTCACCTAGATATTCCCCCATAGGACCCCTGAAAATGTTAGATCAGCATGCCATGTGTCCTCCGTACTTCCACATCATGTTGACGTCAGCTGCCCCGTGGATTCTTATGACCAATAGGATTTTTCCACATGGCATCCTATAGGAGAGAGAAAAGGGCCCATCCGCCCTTGATTTTTCCTTGAATTCCTTTATTAAATAAAAACGACCCCTTCAATTGCTTTAGCACTAAAGCCCAATTTTTGACAATTTTTATGATATCGACGTTTGGCGATTTTCATGACCAAGTGCTTTTGTGTACCTTTTTGCACCTGCCAATTGCCAATATGCGATATCAGCACTCTACCTCGTGAACCGCCGATACTGTATGCGCCATGGGTCTCTGACCGTCAATAAGCGATATGTGTGAGCTCCACCAATTGCCGATAAGCCGATATGTCGTGCCCTGGACCTGTTGATAGACGATTTGCGATATCGACAATCGACGGATCGCAAATTTCATTGTCTTCCCCTTATGCTACTTCATAACAGCCCCAATTGTGATTTGTGATAAGCATGACCCTTAGTTATTTTCTCTTTTTTTTTCTGGTTTTCAAAGGGTCCCTTCAATCTACTCTAACTTTTGATCTGGGAGTCCATTTTTGGACTTCCATATACAATTGGAAAGCTTGTTCTGAGCATTATGAAATGGAGAGGGTTTGATTAAGCTTAGAGAGCCTATGTGGCTTTGAAGGTGGGTTCAAACTTCACTGCTCTTTCTTACCCTTTTCACAGTTGAAAACACATTTAGCAGTGAGTGACAACATTAGCTCCAACTGGGGACAATGCCTTGTTGGCAAGGTGTTGAGAACCTGCAGTCCAGTATCCTTCACCATTGGGTATGGATTCAGAAATATGATGAATCAATACGACCAGAAAATCTCCATGGGACTTTATTTGTTGGGGGTGCTTCCCTCATCAAACTAAAATGTAGAAATAGAAATTCTAACAACTGGAAAGTAAATGCTCAGCTAGTGAGCTTATTTATATACATTCCTACTTATGCACAGGACTTGATTCGCCTAAGTGAGTTTAACCCTCTAATGGAGCTAGGCCAGCATTTGGGTGCTAGACCTAATGCCTTTATGTTGCTGAAATTTGAAAATTAACATAAGCATGCACCATAAAAAATCTTCAAGAAAAGAACTTGATGCATACTACAGGAATAACCTCTGCTGCCGACTTAAGAATGTTGTCATGTAGTTAGTTACAGGGTCATAGAACTAACAAGTAAAGTTTGAAACTGCCTCTTTTTCACACACAGTTTGATGACCAATGTCTTCTTGGTCAGGGAAGCCACAAACACTATTTAGCTCCTCAGCCTTAGATTTTTCAAGAAAAACTTGTTGTTGATCCTTTACTACCCATTTTTCAAAGGGCCAACCCTCTTGGAAATCTACAATAGATTATTCATTGTCTAAACTAAAAGTGTCGTACACCGGAGAATCAACTGTGAATTTTTGGCAGGAATCTTTCGGCAATAGGCAGTAACAGAGTCTACGTGGTCCTTCAACTTTGGGTTCCTCTTCAAAAACTTGTTGTTGGGAGATTTCTCCCCACTTACTCGTAAACAATTCCTTCTGAACTTCTGCGACCATCTCATCCTCCTCTGAATAATATGAATCATAAATGGGAGGAGTTTCTTGATCTTGTTCTCCAGGTGGAGGAGGTGCATCGTGGAAGGGAGCCTCTTTGCTGACCTCTTGGTGGGCCTCCTCTTCTTGTGTAGCTTCCCATAACTGGGAGCGTTGTGGCTCTGCATCACTTAACTCTCCAGAGTCGTATTCATCATAGGAAGGAGGAACATCAAATTCGATCGAATCAGACCTATGGGGGTTTATTTGCATCTTGATGATGTTTCCTTCATCTCTTTATTGCTCATTGGGTGATGCTTCTTGGTGCGAGTAGATGTTTTCTTGGAGCGGAGCTCCAAAAACATCTTCTGTAAGGTCATCGACCTCGAGAATTTCTTCATCATTAAAATGTGCGCAGCAATCTTCAAATAGAGAATTTGGTGGATATAGTCCATTGCAATAGTGATTGAATTCTATATGAAAATTTTTCAAGGAAGATATGCTGCCACGAGGTATTTTTTTGTATTAGACTCTAGCATCTCATCAAAAGAATACATGAACAATTTCATCAATACGAGTTTAGGAAAAATACATTTTTGTTCGATGCATTCATGAAAATTATTTGAGGTGCTAGTCAGGCCTTCTCTCTGTTCCTGCTGAATCTAGGCAAATAGGTAATCCATTCATGAAACGAAGGGACATGATTGGGATCACCAGCAATAGAAGAAAAATCCAATGGGGTGAATTTGTTAGCCAAGAATTCAAGAATGTCCATTTAGTAAACCTCCCTAGATGAGTGAATTCAGGTTCAAAGGTAGGGAAAGTTTTCGGTTTCTCTAGCATCAGAGCAAGTATGAGGCTGCTTGAAAACCAGGATAATCAAATAGAGAAATGAACAGTGGAGTCACCAGGATGTTTACCATAAAATTGATACAGTGGAGTTGCCAAGGTGAGAGAACTTCAACCCACGCTTCCCCTGCTCACCTACCAAAGGAAATGTAAAAATTTGTCGTATCCCAGGGGAAAAAATCCTTCAATATGTTCCTTAGAAACGACGCCAAAAATATGTTGTCGATTTTAATGGCACCCGGAGGGAAAGTGCTTCGAGAGACATAGAAATATTCCTAGAGATAGCCTTTGGGCTTATTATAAACTAGTGCCTAGGACATCTTAAATAGAGGAGTGCATGGAAGATTATGAGTGGGGTTTCTGTTGCACTCCAATTGTCACGTAATTAAAAAAAGAGAATAAAGGGAGCTAGGTTCAATAGTTTACCATGCAAGTAAACTCAAGCCGATACATGGATCCAAACACTAAAGGAGTAAATCGGGCCAACCTCTAAGAGAAATGTCTAGTTCTGGTGGCTGACACACAAGAAAAGGCAACTCTACATTGAAGTTATAGTAAAGTGAAGAAGAGGAAAGGAATGAGGGAATTTGATGCAGAGGGTCGTAAATAGAATAGAATCCTAAGCAGCAACGTTCCGGCTGAAGGGTGGAGCTTGATACTTAGGGTTGTAAACAACACAGAATCCTAAGCAACAATTTTCTAGCAAAATTATGGAAGAGAGAGGAGGTGGGAAGATAGAAACAACAGAATCCTTATTGAGGTTTCACACCAGGTATAACATGGGTACCTCTATCACCAAATAGCGTGAGTAAATTTGTGCTTATACAAGTAAATATGTAATTACTATAGGTAATGTAGGCTGTTGAATAACACAAGTAAATCTATAATATACAGAGGTATTATTCTCTATTTAACAGCCTGGATAAATCCATGAATCGGGGAGAAACGGACAGTCTCATTACACTATTTCAGAGAAGGAAAAACATATATGAAATGAGATTACATAAGGGAAAACATATTGCACATTAAGCTTGGAATCACCAGGGAGTTTCATTAATACTTGAAGGGTCCAAGTACCATTCCATTACATTCAACATGTGTCGCTTTGATCCCTTATGAACATGCCATTTAGAACCAAGAATGGCATCTCAGAATTCATACCCTCACGGGAACGAGATTTTGAAACCTCTACTAAGAGTTTCTTGCCCCTATTTATAAGAGGAGGGGGAGTTGGAATTATAGTTACAAAAATATCTTCACCAAAGTATCCAGTTGTTTGTTAGACTAGCTATCTTGGCCTATGATGGCTCTCTTGCTCAAAATGATTACAATCGGGATTTGATCCCTTTCTTGGAAATATGGAAATTACATAAATAATTAGGAAAAGGAAAAACTAAAAGAGGATGGAGGGAATGTCCCTCTTCTATTCTTGTGAAGGCCATCGGTCAAGTCACATCTCTATCATCATGTGTCCCTCTAGCTACTCAGCTGGTTTCTTTCACTTTTGCCTTAACTTCCTGACTTCTCACCTTTCTATAGCTAATAGTGATCGATCGTGGTTTCTTTTTGCAGAGTAGAAGTAGAGCTTGTCTTGGCAATCCTTTATATTTATGATTGGGTGGAGATCCATACTAAGACATTAATCATCTTGAGTTCCCCCATACTAATTTTCCACCACACCATACTTCATTTAGTGCTTCAGTTGCTAAACCATCCACCTTCAAAGCCATGTACCATACTATCGAGGCTTTACGAAATCGAGACTTTTACTCTTAAAGGCATTGTAGTACGTAGGTTCTAATGCTCCTTGGCCCCCTTTGGTTTAGCCCCTGTACCATTTATTCTCATATAACCAGGGGGGTTGTGAATAGGTGCTATGGCCTTTGGCAAGAGAGAGTGTGAGGATGAATGGTTTTCAGAGGGGGTCGTGAGCGGTAAATGGTAAGTGAAGGTGGGGGGGGGGGGGGGGGGGGGGGGTGGGGGGGGAAGGGGCCGTACGGCAGAGTGTGAAATGATACCAGAAAAACACGTGTTGTGGGGCTAGGGACGCAAAAAAAGACACCCCCCCCCCCAACACCCCACCTTACCAATAAAGGGAAACATGATGAGGGGGGCCGAAAAGGCCTAGGAGCCATTGATCAAAGCAGAGTCAATCTGGGCCATCTAGAGATGGGAGGTGCTTAATTATTATGAGGCCTTTGAAAAGGGGTGGACCTAGCGGCCCTTTAAACCCAATTTATACAATATCACATCTGAGGAGTTCCCTCATATCGCAGTCATAAGGCTTGTAACTAGAGTTGCGAGCTTTTACCTTCATCGATCGTCGATCTGTAGGATTGATGAAATCATCAGTGCCACATGGCACTTCCTGAGTGGTGACATGTGTCACCTGAATATGCCCCCATAGGACCCCTGAAAATGTCAAATCAACATGCCACGTTTCCTCTGTTGCCACGTCATGCTGACGTCAGTTGCCCCGTGGATTCTTAGGACTAATAGGATTCTTCCGCATGGCCCCCCTAGAGGAGAGAGAAAAGGGCCCATTCGCCCTTGGTTTTTCCTTGAATTCCTTTGTTAAATAAAATCAGCCACTCCCAGTACTTTAACACTAAAGCCTAATTTTCGGTGATTTTATGATATCGGCGTTCGATGATTTTCATGACCAAGTGCTTGTGGGTGCCCTTTTGCACCTACGATCATCAATATGCAATATCGGTGCTCTACCTCGTGAACCATTGATACTCTATGCGCTAGGGGCCTCCGACAGCCAATAAGCGATATGTGCGATCTCTGCCAATCACCAATAAGTCGATATGCCATGCCCTGGACCCGTCGATAGCCAATTTGCAATATTGGTGATCAGTTGATTGCAGATTTTACTGTATTCCCTTGCTATTGCTTCATAAATGCCCCGATTGCAATTTGCGATGAGCCTGACCCTTAATGATTTTCTGTTTGTTTTCTTGTTTTCAAATGGTTCCTTCAATCTGCTCTAACTTCCTATCTAAGACTCCATTTTTGGACTTCCATATACCATTGGAAAGCTTGTTCTGAACACTATGCAATGGAGAGGGCCTGATTTAGCTTAGAGAGCCTTTGCGGCTTGGAAGGTGGATTCAAACTTCATTTCTATTTCTTACCCTTTTCACAGCTGAAAACACATTTAGCAGTGAGTGACAACAGAACCAAGGCGGATTTTATGGCAAATATATTGAGAGGTTGGATGACAATGGAGAATAAAGAGTCTTGTGGGGTAAGAAGAAAGAAACATCAGTTATAATGGTGACAGTTATGCAGGCCAAGGGAAAGGGTGTGTCTTTGCAGTGCACATTTCTGGTGACAAAGGTAAGGAAATTGAGGATGTAGATGTTTTGAGCAGGTACCCAGATCTAAAACAATTTCAAGATGTATTTCTTGCAGATATTTCAGAGTTACCACCTCACATGGAAGTAGACATTTCTATTGAGTTGGTGCCAGGGGCAGCTCCGACATCAAAGGCACCTTACAGGATGAGTACACCTGAGTTGCTAGAGTTGAAGTTGTAGTTGAAGGAAATGTTGGACAAGGGATACATTAGGCCAAGTGTATCACCATGGGGCACACAGGTACTATTTGTGAAGAAGAAGGATGGTACTCTCCGGTTGTGCATTGATTACAGGAAATTGAACAAAGTGACCTCAAAGAACAGTGATTCGTTATTGAGGATTGATGACTTGTTCGATCTATTGAAGAGAGCAACAATGTTCTGAAAGATTGATCTGAGGTCCGAATCTCATAAGGTATGCATTAAAGAAGAGGACATATACAAGACAACTTTTTGGACCAGATATGGGAATTATGAGTTTTTTGTAGTTCCATTTGGGTTAACTGCTCCAACTACATTTATATTCTTGATGAATAGCGTGTTTTGTCCGTATATGGACAAGTTTGTTATTGTGCTCATTGATGATATATTGGTATATTCAAAGAATGAAGAAGAGAATGTCAAGCATTTAGCAGCAGTGTTGAGATTGCTGAGAGAGAATCAGTTGTATGTTAAACTCAAAAATTGCAGTTTATTTCAAACTGAGGTACACTACTTGGGACATGTGGTTTCCAAGAGTTATCATGGAGTGGGAAGTTCCCAGGAATGTGGATGAGGTGAGATCTTTCATGGCATTGGCAAGGTATTGTCTCTACCAGGAAACCTTGCTTCTAGGGTCTTTTCCATGCCTTACTATGTGTATCCACAACCCAAATCCTTAGTCCGTAGTTATTTCCACTAGCCATGTTTGTTCCAGCATGACGCAGATTACACTGCTTTCATTCTACTGATATATCCCTCAGCACTACCTGCCATGGCATAAACATAGGTATAGTATAAGCACATAATATCAATTCATGTCCACATGATATTGACCTCATAGATCTATCAGAGCTACTATGCCCACTTGATTCATCATAAACCAAGAACCTCTTTGTTGGGTGTGTGTTATATTATTTCCACGTACCATGCCCCGAAGAAAATAATAATAATAATAATGAATTAATTAATTAAAAAAAAATAATAATAATAATAAATCAATAAATAAAATTTATTTTATGCAGACCCAAAGATGGTGGGTCAACTAACCCATGGTTTTGTACATGGTTTTGGGCATGATGGTTCTCTACCCATGGTATTTTGTAGATCCAGCCAAAGGAACTACGATTATGTTCTAATTTAGGATTAGTGGATTGGGGTTTATGAATTCTTCAGCATGTATAAATATGTATTGTAACATTGAAATGAATATATAATGAAAAATCAATCTAGTATTCCTAGTTTTGGGATTCGGGGTAAATCTTTGTGTATATTTGGTTTATGTTCTCGCCATTGTATATTTCTTTTGTTTTAAGAATTCGTTTGCGGGTAATTTTCGTATAGTGTCAAAACCTACATCTCGTATCAAAGTTGTTTCGACTTCAAGGGGATGTCTTTGTTGCTGAGAGGTTTTGCTTGAGCTTTTGGTATAACTTGTTATAGTGGGAGATCCATGGGTTCAATTCTTGTGTTGAAAGAAGATAGTGAATAGTGGAAAGATAGAGATCGAGAAAATCAATGGACAAACTTTTGAGCTGTGAAAGCTCACGATGGAGGATCTTTTGGTGGATAGAGATCAATGGATCAGCGTAGATCCAAGTATAGCACCAACACGAATGTCGATAGGATACCGAGAAAAGTTAGATTAGAAGGCAAAGAGCACAATATGATTGTGTCTCTTAGATTCAATATTGTTGAATGTATCAAGGGAAGCTACAAAAAAGGATTTGTGGGACAAGCTAGGGACTTTGTATCAATCTAAGTCTCTAGTGAACAAATTGTTCAAGTGGAAAAATTGTATAACTTGACAATGAATGATGAAGACTCTGTGACAAAGCATCTAAACGCCTTAAATACTTTCATAAGTCAGTTGTTATCTGTTGATATTAAAATTTTAGATGAAGATAAGTGCATCAACATGTTGTGTTCTCTAGCAGAATTGTGGGATAGTCTCGTTGTTGTTGTAGGTAGCAATATGACTACTTTGAAGTTTGATGAAATAATCTCATCCTTGTTGTCGGAGGAGATGAGATGGAAAAGTATGGAGAGCCAAAATGGAGATGCCTTTTCTATAAGAGGATGGTCACAAAACAAAAGCAAAAATAAGTCCTCAAGTGGGAGATCTAAATCTCTAGGAAAATCTATGAAGGTATGTTGGAAATGCAAAAAGGAAGGGCACTACAAAAAGGACTATACATCTAAAGTTCTTGAGAAAGGAAATGGATCTGATGATGCTCCTTGTGTAGAGGTAAAAACCACCTCAAATGAAGGTGGGGATGTGTAATTGGCTTCTTCGGAAAGGACACATGTAGATCATGAGGCATGGTTGATTGACTAAGGTGCATCCTTTCACTTTACTCCCCATAAGGAGTGGTTCTACGAGTACGAGAAATATGATGGTGGTGATGTTTTCCTAGGCGACGACAGGAAGGGAAAAATCATGGGACGCAGAAAAGTCAAGTTAAAGTTGCAAGGTGGAAGTATTAGAACACTTCTTGGTGTTCTCTATATTCCTGCATTGGCCAGAAATCTTATTTATGTAAGCAAGATGGATGATGCAGGTGTAAAAACAATTTTTGAGAAAGATACATGCAAGATGGTTCAGGGACCACTAGTATTGATGCATGGAGTTCGTATTGAAACTTTGTACAAGCTTCTAGGTATCAATGTTATTGATGGGTGCGATGGTTATGTGGTTCTTGAAAGTGGAGTAGAAACTCTAGTGGTCTCTGGAGAAAATACTATTTGGTGGCATAAAGACTTAGACATATTAGAGAGAAGGGCCTTCGAATACTGCATGGTAATGGTATGGTAGAAGGTATGTCTAATTTCTCTCTATATTTCGATTTTTGTGAACATTGTGTATATGGGAAGCAAAATCAGATGAGTTTTCCCTCTAGTGCTAAGAGGGCAAAAGAGATATTAGAGCTTGTGCACAGTGATGTGTTTGGACCTGTGTCAGTTCCATCACTGGGTAAGTTTGTGTATTATGTCTCATTTATAGATTACTTCTCAAGGAATAAATGGATATATTTCCTGAGGAAGAAATCTCAAGTCTTCAACAAGTTTAAATAATTTAAGGCTCTGGTGGAAAATCAGACAAAGAAGAAGATTAAGGTGTTGAGGGTTGATAATGGTGGAGAGTTTTGCAAGAAGGAATTTGAAGATTTCTGTAAGAAGTGAGGTGTAGCATGATAGAATACTACTCCATAGACACCTCAACAAAATGAATTTGTAGAAAAGATGAACGAGACATTGATGCAGAAGGCAAGAAGCATGTTTAGTGGCGTCGGGTTAAGATAGGAATTATGGGCAGAGGCAGTGGATATTGCATGTTACTTGATTAAAAAATCACCTTCATTAGCGTTGGAGGATAAGAATCCACATGAGTTATGGACTGGTAAGAAATCCTCTCTCTCACATCTCTAGGGATTTGGTTGTGATGCATGTGTACATGTTCCAAAGGAAAAAGAACCAAGTTGGATATTAAATATAAGAAGGTGCATCTTTATTGGGTATAAGGATGGTTTAAAAGGTTATAAGCTTTGGAACCCATAAACAAGGAAGGTTGTGTACAACTGAGATGTGGTGTTTAGAGAGGTGAAAGATGTTATTAAACATGAATTACTACCAAAGGAACGTGAGAAGATAGAGTTTAAGCTGAAGGAGGAAGAATCGGACTCTACGGTAGAATATGAATCATAAGAGGAAGAGTTGCACACTCCAATTTCGAGGAGATTAGTTTGAGAGAGAAGGAAGCTAGAGAGGTATAGCCCATATGCGTTTTGTTCAAATTTTTCTTTATCTATTAGTGAAGATGATCCCAGAATTGTCAGGGAGGTAGTGGATTCAGAGGATGGAAAACTCTAGACGAAGGACATGGTTGAAGAAATGGCACCTTTAGACAAAAATGAGGCTTGGGATCTGGTGTAGTTGTCGGCTGGAAGGAAACACATTGGTAGCAAATGGGTGTTTAAGAAGAAGATGAATGCAGAAGGAAAGGTGGAGAAATACAAATCCTAGTTGGTGGCAAAATGTTATTCCCAGGTGTCGGGAATTGATTTTGATGATATTTTTTTCTCTTGTTGCCAAATTAGCTTCTATTAGATTGGTTTTATTTGTTGTTGCTACTTTTCATCTTGAGGTAGAATAAATGGATGTGAAGACATCATTTCTTCACTGTAACACCCTCCTCCCACATCTACCCAAGCAAGCGGCCAACCGAGGTAAACATGTGATGAGAGGCTAATATGATTGGATTCAACCTCCTATGAGACCTTAAGGAAATGGAATCGACGAAAACACGACATACATAACTTCCACATCAGCTACAGGACCCATGATAACCATGCCAACACTTTAGACAGCATGCCTTTGGGTCCCACTGAAGTTCTTGATCACTTGACCTCTGGACGCTCTTATGTTATGGGCATGCCACCGTCCAGGGACCTCTAAGCGCTCTCATGGGCCTGCAAGCTAGCATCCAGGGACCATTTTGTTCAATTATGTGCCTGTTTCTCTGAGATTTGAGCCACTTTTTCAGGCCCAGAGCCCAGGTCATTGCCCATAATGGAATGAAATCTTCAAAGAAGTAAAATAATGGGGAAAATGATTATGCAAAAGCAATTAGTTGAGAAAGATCTTAACCAAAACCCTACCATCCATGACAGACATTTCGTCAAACATATCACAAAAATGTAATCTACAGGTTTAAACAAGATATTTAAGCATAGGGATCTCGTACTTATCTGAGAATCACTAAGAGCCATTGTTCCCTCATTTCATTTGTTGTATTATCATCTATTAGGTCATAGATACATTATCCATTTATTTACAAGTAAACACATTATGAGAGCCATACATAGTTGTTTTCATAAAACATATACATAACCAACATAGTAACAATAGAAATACCATAAATACATCATCCATAGAATTCACATATAAAACAGTACATTTACACATGAAAAACCAAGAGAATGAATTTCTCATTAATGAATATAGAAACCAACTGGGGATGGGACTACCACGTTCCACTCGACCATAGATTGGCTGAACCAAATCTCTCTTCAACCAATCACCCCCGTACCATATTCTAGGCATGCATTTGGGACTCATAACCAACATAAAAGAACTAAACAAGCATGGATGCTACCGGAGTTCTCCACCTACACCGTGAGGAATTTGAGTGCCTCCTAGTCTCTCAGGCTTTACCCTGATCCACAGTTTGATCCAGGGATCACTAGGCCCTACACCGAGACCCATTCTCCAGGATTTACCATACATCCCATCCCGACACTACTAGGCCCAACGAAGAGCAACCCACCTCTTGGCTTTACCATATATCCTACCATTCACCAGCAAGGATTCCTAAGCCCGCCGAGGAACACAATCATGGCTTTATCACAACCCACAATCTCGTTGAAGGGTTACTAGGCCAGTAGCTTTACCATGATCCACAGTTTGGTTCAGGTACTACTAGGCCATGTGTTTGTCATTTCAGATATCCAACCCACTCAACTTCGAATCCATCCAACAATCCAGCTCGACTGAAGTATGAGAACCCATCTCATCAAAGCTATTAGGAAATGGCAAGGTTAGGCTGAGAAAACAATGTCACACCTAGAAAAAGCCATGCCATAATAGAAAAGGAACCACATGCAATGCCATGCATGCCAAATCTAATAAGGAAATCTCACATGCAAATCAATACTTGCAAAGAAATCTGCTATAGTTGCTTGATCCTACTTTTCCTTGCTTAATCTTCGCTTCCTCTTTCCTTCTTTTCCTTTCTTGATCCAATGCCCAAGTGCTCCAAGAAACTCTAAGTGTCCAAGATGAGAGAGAGAGAGAGAGAGAGAGAGAGAATAATGAGGGAGTTCCAAAACTGAACTGAAAAAAGGTTACCAACTGATCCTCATATGCCTCTTTATTAATGAGGCCTCTATTTTCTTCATTTTCCATTGTTTTCCTTCATTTTTCCTCCTCACGTGCAACCTGAGACCATTCACCTCCCTTTTCTCCTAATTTCCATTTTCATAAATAAATGTGCCAAAATGCCATTTTTCCTTTCTAGAGCCTTAGTCGTTGCCTTTGCCAATTTCCTTAGCCATAATAAACCAAATGAACACCCACACTAGGATGTCTTGCCCAACATTCAGCTTGGAATATGTCTCCCATCAACTGTGGTCTTATATATTGTTACATGGATTTTTAACCAAGGTTGTTACAGAACCCTCCCCCTTGGGGGAACACCATCTTTGTTGTTCAATGACACCTACAACAAAGAAGATTACTGAAAGAAAAACTTACTACCCATGGAGCTTTAGGACCCAGCTCGTTGCAGTATTTACAATGACCACTGCTAAAATATGACAATCATACCATTTACTGGAGCTTTATAACACATCTCATTACAATATTTACAATAATAACCACACATAGACATTTGCGTCAACCAACAAATAATCATATTATCTATGGATCTTTATAAATCCAGCTAGATATAGTATTTACAATAATACACACATATACACATGTGCACATTTTCTTAACCAACAAATAAAAGAACACGATGCTTGCATCCATAACAAGGGAATCCAGAGGTTCACACCTCCACCCTCAAATTAATACCAAGATTCACCTCCTTCTCAGGAAGTCCAGAATCTACTTCCAAAGTCAAATTGCATCCAATGTCTAGCGTTGCAATCCTGCGCCACTTCTCCTCTCAAGGAACAATTACTGGCTCATTTTTCCAGGGCGCACTCCCAACATGCATCTGATTCCATCTGGCAATGCTAATGAAAAAAAAAATTCATCCACGATCTTCCCTTCTATATTACACAATCTCTCAGGTAATCCAGTCACCCACTTCCGTGCAAGTTCCGTTGGCACCCCCATCCCAGGAAATCCATCCCTTAGCAAGGCTTCCTTGCATCGGCAGATACAAAAACCAAGGCATATCCATGCCTTAAAAACATCATATCGGTCATGGCATGCTCATGGAAATCAATGGACATTATTGGGTACCAGTGTCCCACAATGGCCCTGCAGCATACTGTTGCATTTTCCAATTCCTTTTGTTGTTGCAAATTCTTGCAGTCAATTTCAACCACCCAACTGGGAATTTCATGCTTTATTGTACCAAGCACATAACTTCCATTAGATTTAGAATAAATTGAAATTCAAAACATATCTCATTGGTAACTCGTCAATAAGGTACACCTGCAGTCATGTTTACTTCCTGTCACAACAAGTCAAACTAGCATCTTTCACCAAATCATCACGTATAGACATATCACATCTAGTTAGCTCCAACTCGACCATCATGAATTAAAATCATAAATCACATGCAACCATCACAAACCAAAATCATAGATCACATGTAATCATCATATACTAGAATCATAAATCACATGCAAAATAAAACTGAAATAAAATACTAATACTTATACTTTAATCAATCCTTAGCTTCTACCTTTATCCTTATTTTGTTCACACACTGGATTGGTTGCCACACCCGACAAACACCCAGTGCCTTCTCCTGAACCATGTGCACACACACATAATGTGCATCACATATATACAACCACACACGGTATATAAAACCATGCACTACATGCACCTACACCTGACATACAACACCTACACCCAGTGTACAACGCAACACAATACACACGCCTACATTCGGTGTACAACACCACACAATATATCACTTACACTTGATGTACAACACAATACATATATGTACAACACAATTAATACACATATCACGATGTCACGACTACACAATGCACATACATAGTATTGTATGTACACAACACAACATGTACGACATGCACATAGTACCACATGTACACCATTACCACATGTATAACATGTACACAGTACCACCTATACACAACACCACCTGAACAACATGTACACAACATCACATGTAAATGGCACCACCTGCACAATGTGTACACAATGCCAAATGTACACTTCACCACCTGTACAACGTGTACACAATACCACACGTACATAGTATCACATGCACGACATGTACACGACACCACATGTACACGATATCACATGCACGACATGTACACAACACCACATGTACAACATGCACACGACACCACATGCTCACAACACCACTTGTACAGTCATGCACACAACACCATATGTACATAGCACTGCATATAAAACATGTACATAACACCCTATGTACACAGCACTGCATATAAAATATGTACATAACACCCTATGTACACAGCACTGCATTCCAACATGCGCACAACACCATATGCACACAACGCCGCATATCCATCATGCGCACAATACATTATGTACACGATACCACATATCCAACATGTACATAACACCATCTATAACCAACACTGCATATGCAACATTCACACAACATTATTTGTACTACCATGTACATAACATTACATAAACAACATGTACACACACTATATATACACAACACCGCATGTACACACACTATATATACACAACACCGCATGCACACAATATTGTTGAGCTAATTTGTTTACCGAAATTAACACAATATTTCTTATCAATCCGGGTTGGTAATACTTTGTGGCAAATTCACTATGTGTGAATATCAGATGTAATCAAACCTTGAAAGATAATTTTTTCAAAAACTAAAGCAATACATATTACAACTCCAATTCCATTGGTTTGAAAAGAGGAAAAACACTGAAATGGTTCTTAACTCAAGAAGTCCACTTCTACCTCAATTACTACTTAGTGAATCAGAGATTGAAACTAATAACTTAAGATGGATAAATTATTAATGAAAGAATGCTCCTAACTTAAGAGACACATGATATGTTTCATCATAATTCATTCACCTTAATGCCAAAAATACATAAGAAAAACTACTTGTATGTAATCAAAGGAAACTAGTTATAGTTCACCAAGTTAACAGAAGGAGTGCTCAACTTCAGCACTTTGTTTTTCCAACTTAATAAAATGATGAACAAGCTAAGATCTAATGAAATCAATCACCATACATTAACCATAAATCAATTTGCAATAAAGCATGAAACTAGTTCTAAAATAACCAGATTACAGGAAATAAAACTAGTTAACAAGGAAGTGTACTTAGCTTGGAATGGGGGTCCTCCACCCTTGCTTTGCACACTTGAAGAGTGATATCATAAGCTCAAATTCAGTCACACAACCATATCATTGAACAGAAAAATAATAATAGAACAAGTCTTCAAATTAACTCTCCAATCCAAAAGTGTCTCAGCATAAAAGTATAATAAGTCAATACATAAGTCATCAAAGTCTTGGATTTTAAATAGAAGTCTCATGAAACAAACTAATCTATAATCATTCAAACAAACCCATCTACTCTTATCCATCTATCTAAGTCAAATTCATCAATCCCATCCCAAGATATATGGTCAATCCCATAGAATCTCAAAACTACCCTACTTCTATGGGATTTCTGAATGACTAGTCATGATTGACTAGCACTAAATGGGCCTAATAAAGTTTGTTATGTTCGAACTAAGCATAGCTGGCTTAGTCCTAGTTCCCAAGCTATCCATCCATGCATCCAATTCGTGCCCAAGTGTCCTGCAACCATATCAACCATATAGCTATTACAAGAATTTCTGAATCTGCCAATTTTTGCACTTAAAACCAAATGTTCATAAAAACTTTAGAATTTGAAAAATTAAAGTTAAATACCTGAATGGATATAAAATACATCAAAATGGGATGGATAAAGTGAAAAATGGATGGTAAATAGATGGATTAGTAAGTTTCTTAGAGCAAAAACAAGACCAACACTGAGGGCCAACAAATATCACAGATCCAATAGGTGCAACATATACAACATATGCACAACAGTAGTTCCACACATCCAAAACCACATTGTCTCTACCAAACAACCTTGCTTCCAATGCCTTATCCATGCTTGTTCCAACATGCCGTAAACCACACTGAGTTCATTTCGGCTGATGTATCCCTCAGAATTACCTGTCATAACATAAACATAGACATAATACAAGCATACAATATCAATTATTATCGACATGATATTGACCTCATATATTTGTCAAAAACTACTCTTCACACTTGATTCCTCATAAACCAGGAACCTCTTCATGTCATTCACTTGTGTAAGCAATCATTCTTCCACAAGAATGATCCCTGGTGACCCTGTCGGATAGTGGCATAGATATATGGATACATACATACATATACATAAACATTAGCATAAACAATCATGATCCTGTCAGACAATGGTATGCATACATACACATACATGTATACACATATACACATTAGTGTATTCATGATCACAACGTAATTACTAGATATCATAACGTCAAGGTTAAGAGAACTCCCTTTAAGCATGCAACACATCCGCAACATTGAGAACAACAATTCTCAACATAGCCAAGGCATATGACGCCTCAAATCCATTCACCTTGCCTTTCTTGATTAACTTTCCCATGATTGTCCCGTCATCATCTATTTACGCGAATGGACCCACTGGTCAACTGGCGGTCATACTCTTCCCTTCAACTTCCCTCACTTATCCATTGAGCGTCATTCGAGTCTTACATTACCTATTGGGTTTCATTTAGCTCTCCCTGAGCTCCATTAACTTTCTTCTTTCCCAAACCAATTCCCAAGGCTCAAAAAATAAAAGGCAAGCACAAGAAACAAATAAGAAGAAGACCATGAAAACCAATAACAACACGACACAACAACAAAATGGCAAGGCCTTGCACCAGTCATAAACAAAGCCACAGTCAAGCTCAATAAATCACCAAGGACCAAAAGCACAAGACTAACAATAGACACTGTGACTTAAGCCCATGGTTCCCAAGGAAAACCCAACCCAAGCCTTCTGCAAGATTTCATGGAAACCTCTTGTTGTCACTCCCAGAGGTAGCCTCAGATTACTAACAAGACCAGTGCCTGGGCACATCTAGACTCTGTGTGTCTTGTAAGATTCTCAAGAGATAGGAGACATCACATATACTTCATAAATGTATATATTTAAGTGGAATGGGTTGGTTCATTCATCTAAAGGAGTAAGCCATGGATTTATGGTATTTCTTCACATACACAAATCGCAGAAATATATGCATCAACAAGGGAGGTCAAGTAGTTCAAGGACTTATAGTTTAATATGCTTTTGTAGAGTTATATGAGAGGAGAAGGAGAAGGAGTAACTCATCATATGGATTTAAAACATCAAGTATTCTACACTTATCACATAGAGCTTGAGGCATCAATAGTTTCTACACTTATCTGAGTTACAGGTAGATATAATGGATAAAAGAGGGACTGAATGCTATGATTCATGTAGCGAACATTTAAAGATATGATTTCAATAATCCATATAGGCATGTGCATTAATAAGCCAATACAAATGAATCTGTGAGGAGGTATGAAATATTTCTAGCAGCTATGATTTCATGAATTCAAAGAAGAAACATGAACATTTTTAATAGAGGGATAACATATTGTAATACTTGAAGGGGGAATCACCACCATTCCCTTGATATTCTAAAGGATCTGTATTATGAAATCATATAGTCTGAAAATAACATATAACATTTTCTTTAGAATTTTTGAACCTTTATGAAGTGTTGCTTCCCCCTATTTATCTAGAGAGGGGGGGTGTTGAACATTCATTACATCAAAATATCTTTGGCCGAGTCTCAGCTCTAAGGTTGACTAGCTATCTTGGCCAGAGATGGCTCTATGGCCCAAAAGCATTCTAAAATATTAATTGCCTCATTTAATGGCAACACATTACAAGGTAGTAAAATAAGTCAACAATCAGGTCAGAATGTAAACAAAAATATCTTCATGCCCATCCTTGTGATCACCTCTGCTTCAAGCTATAGTTTGTTTACAGTATGGCCTCCTGTGTTGCTCGACCGACTGCCGATTTCTAATTTGCAATATCGACGAATCGCAGGTTTTGCTGCCTTCCACTGTTGCTATTCTAGAAAGGCCCCAATTGCGATTTGTGATGGGCCTGACCCTTAGCCATTTTTCCTTCGTTTTCTGGCTTTCAAAGGGCAGCTTTAGTCTGCTCTAATTTATGATCCAGGAGTCCATTTTTAGACTTCCACCTACCGTTGGAAAGCTTGTTCTAAGAACTATGCAATGGAGAGGGTCCAATTTAGATTTGAGTGATTTTATGACCTATAAAGTGGCTTCAAACTTCACTACTCTTTGGAAACTTTGATCAACTGAAAACTCATAATGCAGTGAGTGACAACGCCTCTCTTGCCATGCAACTCCCTACATCACACTACCATAAACACATAATTATCAGTGCATAAATAAACATAAAAATAGATCAATTACCTTGCCTTGTTGTGCCAATGGGCATTGCTTGCAACTGAACATCCACGCCATGTCTCAAGGGACTTCAATTCCCGTGACGAATCCATCCATAATTGGAAACTACCTGATATACCTTGCAAATACATGTTCATGAATATAGAACATATCCACATAATGTCAAACAAAATCAAGGTAACGAATACTTCTTGTATGCAAAGCACTCATTCGTTTGGAATTAGGGTTTCCAAACATAGCTAAAGGAATTATTGCCCAATTCATTTCTTCTACCATTTTGCCTTCTTGAAATTGAGGCTTACTATGTACTTGTCATATCACCCAACTATTAGTTATATAAGCACATCAACTATTACCTTGTCATGCTAATACCAAGCATGTTTCTTCCAACTCTTCACACATGTCTGTTAGAGTCAGTCTAGTTATCCCTCCGTCAGAGACCAAAGCTCTTTTTTGCATTTCATGTTTAGGTGTCCCATCAGTTTCGATCAATTGCATTTCGTTAGGCATGCCATAACTCTGACGGAATGGTTTGTGTCACTCATTCCCCTCGTGCTTGGCACTGTTGGTTTAGGTCTATTCATAAAAACAAGTCTTGAAAGATCATTTACAGTCCTGTTTCAAATTTCTAGGTCATGACAATAGTTCTCGGTCATTAGGTCTAGGGTTGAGTCAATTTTGTTTTGCAAAGTTCAAGAAGACCAGCAGGGCAGAGGGATGTCCTCAATAGACGGTTACCTCAATAATTTTTATCATTATACAGATAAATTAGGACTTCTCTTCAAAACTCTGTTTTGAAGATAAGTCGTTATCTCATTTTTGTAATAAATTTTCAAAAATTTCAATTCTTGAAATGTCTAGGCGCAGCCTTGGTCTCCTTTGCCAGATCATATCACAGTGATCCGTGCAAAAAATTGTCAAAGAAAATCATTATTTCAACCAAATTTAAGGAGGAAACCAAAAAGGTCATAAGTCTATTAATCCTGAAAAAGTGTCAACAACAAAACATTACAAAATGGGTTGTGGACCAAGCAAAAATAAAAAAGGAGTCTTTATAAAGATATTTCACTACATTTTCAACTCATTATGCATGCCAAGAGTGAAGAACATCATTTCAAAGCGAAATTGTGAGTTTGAGAGGAACTTGGAGCAGTTTCAGGGGCGCGCGACGCACTGGACTAGGCGCACGGCGCACTGGGCACAAAGCCACAGTGTAAAAATACACGCGCGTGGTGCATCAGAGGCGCGCGACGCATTGGGTGAGGCGCGTGGCGCACTGGGTTTTAAGCTCGAAATTTGCTTGGAAAGGCATCAAATCGCCTCCTCTCCGCACAAATTTGCAGGTAGGCTCATATCCATTACTTGTGCCTGACTTTTGAAAGGTTAATGTAATGGGTTCATGATATGTTTTCCTTAGAAATCCAAGTAGAAAGCCCTCCTTTGTCAATGAAAAGTGTTGTAGGGTTTGAACGCAAAAATTGTTGTAGGGTTCAAAAACAGAGTGTAACCAAGGTTGTGATTTTTTCCCCATTTCCCTTGTTTCCCATTCCCAAATTCACCATTATTTTTCCCCATTAATTCCCTCATTCATCCTACACTATAATCCCTAAAATCCTAGTCCCTCACCTCTATTAAAAACACATTATCCCTACCTAATATCCCAAAACCCCTAAATCCAAGATTTTCATTTCCCTTTCCTTCCCTAATTCCCTTGTTTTTATTTCCAAATTCCCTAATTCCCTAATGTTTTCCCTTTCCTAATATTCCCTTGTGCATTTGTGTCCCCTTGGTCACAATATTTTTAGAGCAAAGAACAGTTTACAGTCAATTGTGCACATAGTTTATACATCAGCATATATATTCCAGCTATCTTGTTTTCAAAGTCATGTCAGAGACCGAGTCAGTCTATGAGCATGAGTATGACAGTGATTCTACACCGGAGGTAAATGTGCCAAATGTGCCACGGAGGTATCACAAAGGTGGCAAAAGTGGTCAGCATGTCAAGGAGGAGCCTACTTCTTTGGCTCAATTGCAAGCTTGCCCACTTGTAATGGATTGTTTTCGGCGTCAATCATGTTTCCAATACTATGAGATGATCTCACAAACTCACCATCATCGAGAATTAGTCCGTTTATTTGTTCTACATTTACATGATAGTCATGTAAACCTTGCCAGAGTGAATTTCACCTTGTCACCAGAGACTATTGCTCAAGCCACCGGGATACCAAATTTAGGGGAGGAATGGAGCAAACGCCAACAGTTAGATAGATTTTACTATGAACCATACATCAAACCCGAGTATATGAGACACTTGAGCACAGTTTTTCCTTTCAGATTCCTAAGGGATGAGTTTGCGCCATTGATGAAACTCATCATTCAATATTTCAGTTGCGAGGGCAGATTCTCGCGTCTCTATGCGTACCATGTCCATTTGTTGATGCATTTCACGAGGGTACATATGATGAACATTTCGTATTTCATGTGTCGCAACATAGAGAGGATGGTGACTTTGGTACAAAGGAAGAGCCCAGCACATCAACATAAGACCATATATCATTACGCATTGATCAAAATCATAGTGATGCATCAGTTAGCACAGCAGGGCATTACTTGGGAGGATTTCATCTCCCGTGACTACTTCTCAGCGCTACAGTCGCCTCCCGAGATAGTTCATGATGAGGGAGCGCCTTCACACCAGCCAGACATTCCTGAGACTGAGCATATAAGTGCTCCTCCATATGTGACATACCAACAAGGCCACAGGGCCTTATTTGCATCTACACGACGAGTACTATCTCCGCCCAGGGTAGAAGGGGTCTCGTTGACTTCATCAGCACAACGAGTATTATCTCCACATCATGTGGAAGGGGTCTCGCCTTCTTCTTCAGCACAGGTACAGATCCAGGATAGGGGCAAGAGGCCCATGTATGATGAGGGTCCTTCAGGAGGCCAGGACACGGATATCATTGATGTTGATGCGAGCTCTCCTAGCTCGGAGCTAAAGGAGATCATCCGAGAGCAAAGGACTGAGAATGACTCGCTGCAAAAGAAATTGCAGATGGCTAAGTGGGTGATTAACTACTTGGAGCAGCGCAACAAACAGCTAGAAGATGAACATACACTTTATGAGTTGCGGCAAATCCGGGAAGACCGAGAATTGGCCCGAAAGAGGCCCAGTGATTTGAGACCGATTGACCGAGAGTCTATGCTCATCCGGGTGAAAACTCATTTGGAGAAATTGTTGGCGAAGGCAAACAGAGATAAGGACATGCTTCGTCATATGAAAACTCACTATTGGGCTCGTATGCATGTTTGCAAAGCAAAAATGAAGATCTTAAAGAGGCAATTGAGCAAAGCACTAAAACGGCGGAAAAAGCCCGATCCACTCAAAATTTTGGCCGAGGCTTCATTGGCAGGGCACAATACATGATAGAGGGTATTCACACCAAATTTTAGCAAATTCAGAGAAATTTTTGTCCTTTTGAAAATTTTGTCCTAAAAACAAGTTTTTTGGCTCAACGCCTAGCACGTCGACGCACGCGCTTAAGATTGGGACACTTGCTGGAGGAAAACTCTACATTTTTGGGTTTGCCATGATGAATTATACATGCTCAGCTATTTCCAAAGAATTTCATTAAGTTTTGGGTGACCAAAAGGCTCAAAAACATCATGAAAATCACCTTTCTGCTACCTTTTGCACCAGCGGGAAGTACTTCCGGGAGAATGACATTTTAAGGGGGCAAATGAGCTCCAAATTTCAAAATTCCACTTGGGCTGGATAGCAGACATCCATGGATTTCCAACCAGCTATTGTGAGCTTGATTTGGATGCCGGGAAGTGCCCCAAAAACAGGTTGAAAGGTGCACGGCGCATAGGGCTTAGGCGTGCGGCGCACAGGGTTTTTTTTGGCAGAATTTTCATCTTCAGCTCAGGAAATGCAGCCAGTTTGACTAGTTTTGACTTGTGATGTGATTTTTCACTCCTCTTGATGCAATTAATGAAACATGATGTTATTTTGACACTTATTTACTTATTCTAGAAGATTCATTCACTAAAAGGTGAAAATTTAATGAATGAATTGGTTTCCTACCTTATAGAGGCAAGTTGTTTTGACTACCTAGATTGTAGTGCTTTGTTTAGATTTGGTTGAAACAGCTCCTAGGATGATGAGCTCGACCCCTAGAGGAAAGGGAATGGGTTGGCTTGCCTATATTATGTATTTTCTTAGTCATTTTCAGGGTTGGACTCTTGGGAATAGCTTGACACTATTGTACATATTTATCTGCATTTTTGGCAAAGGAAAGACCAGGGTTTTGCAGCACTATTTGGGATTCATGTGGCTTTATGTGTTGATGGTGTGTTTATTTCAGTATTTTTAAGTTGTTTATGTGCATCGCTTTCCTTCTCTTATCTTCTGCAATTGAAAAAATGAAGTGTTAAGCTAGAATCCATAAATTTGCTATGCTCTGCCTTTAAGTTTGTTTAATTTTCCATGTTTTCATATGTTTAGGGAGAATCCTTAAAAGTTTCTTGCTCTCCTTAACCTCTCACCAGTCAGATCTATTCATTCAATCACTTTAAAGGCATCAAAACAATCACCTATCTTGCCCCAAGTAGACCTCTGCAAAAACTGTGCCTCATCCCCGCACCCAAAATTGCCTTTCCCTTGAATTCAACAAAACCTCAAAAAAATCAATCTCAAAGTCCTTGTACTTCATACCTAGCCTAAAATTAGTCATCAATTCAGTCATCTCGACCTCATTGATTATCTTTTGCCGAGATTGACCCCGAGAGAGCCCTCTCCTGTCCTCGTAGGGCTAGCTACGAGGCTGAGCGTGGTTTGATGTAGCCTTGAGTTTTACCTTATTTCAGCCTAAGGTAGATTTGAGTGCTAACAAGTTCTTACATTACTGAACTTGTAGCAACCTTTTCAAGTGGAGACAATTGTGAGTCGTTATGCTATCGGAGTGGTATTGATGTAGGTAGGAGTTCCTATATGATACCAATCTATAGTGCTTCATGGGGTAGTTCTCAACTACCCTACCTATAACAAGGAGTTTTATGCCCCAATATAGGTTATAAAAAAAGTGGAAACCCTATTTGATGGGAAAGTAAGCAATAATCCACACTTATCAGTAGTCATTTTAGTATTTCTAGGCCCATAATAAGATACAGCACACCAAACACTACAAGTGGATGGGGTTTTTACAATAGTTTCAGTTAGTGTTCAAGTACAAGAAGGGTAGCACAAACAAGTTGTCCACCATGTTTTCAAGGCCACCCACATCGAAAATCACAACTTTGGGAACTATGATGCACATGGATCCTTTCACTCATGATGCATATAGAGAGGCATAAATAGAGGTTGAGGACTTCAAGGAGGTGTTTTAGTAGTTGCGGAGCCATAGTTATGTGGCATGATGGTGAAAACACTATCATCATTATGATGGGTTACTCTATAGGTTGGAAATTTTATTTCTTCCTTAGGTTGAGTGATTACAACTTTATTAGAGATGCTCACACCTCCAAGATTGCAAGGCATTTTGGTATAGGAAAAACAATGGCCAACTTATAGATGTATGTATACTAGCCTAAAATACAAGAAGATGTAACTTGGTTGATAAGAGGATATATGTTTTTTTGTACTAGCAAGCCTAGTAACATGAAACAAGGTCTATACCAACCCTTACCTATACCCACTCATCCTTGGAAAAGTATTTCCATGGAATTTATGGGAGATTTTCCAAAAAATAGGAAGGGGCATGCCTACCTATGTGTGGTAATTGATAGGTACAATAAGATGTGAATTTTCATGCCGTATAAAAAATACCATAAATGGGAAAGAAGTAGTAAACTTGTTCTTTGGACAAGCCTAGGTGCACTTTGCGATGCCAAGGAGCATCATTTCAAATAGTGACAATAGATTTCTTAGTGCATTTTGGACTACATTTTGGGAGAAGATGGACACGAATTTGAAGAGGTATACACCATTCTGTCCACGAAAGATGGGAAAACATAAATAGTCAATAGGACTTTGGTGCAACTTTGAGGCGTTAAAATCAAAAGCATATGAAGAATTGGGATGAAAATATGTATATTACAACACTCTTATAATAGATAAGTCCACATTTATACTAGTAAGTCTCCATTTGAAACTTATTTTGGATATTTTCCACCTTCACATTTAGATATTGCATATCGACAACAAGGAGGAGTAAGCGAGGATCTCATAAGGAATGATTTTCGGGGAGAAAAATTTGTTGAGAAGATAAAACATAACTATTTACAAATACATGGGACGTTGAAGAATTCATAGGAAAAATACAAGGCCATGGATGATCAACACAGCAAAAAGAAGTTATTTAGAGTGAGAGACAGAGTATGGTTACAATTGACAAAGGAGAGGCTACATGGTCTTGGTGATAAAACCAAATCTCTATGATATGGTCCTTTCAAGATACTGTAAAAGTTGAGAGATAATGCTTACAGGCGCAATTTAACCCCATATATGCACATTTACTCAGTTGTGAATGTGGAAAATCTTAAACTCTATGAGCTTTCCATGTTGGATCAAGAAGAGGAGCAAGGCATACCTTCCATACAGAATTTAACACTAGATGCTCAGGAAGAGTTGATAGGAGATATAATTAGAAGAGTTATATAACTATAAGATAAAGGAAACATGACCTTTGGTAGATTAGGTTGAAAGGACAACTAAGGCCAAATGATACTCTAGGGTGAAGGTAAAAGAAAAATTTCGTAAGCTCATTCAATAAAAGTTATTGGGTACCAAAAGCCTCCCAAAATGGGGGAGTATGATCTAGATTGGATCATTATATTATTTTTCATCCATCTCAATGCTTTCAGAGTGGAAACATTAGAGGAATCAACTTGCAGGGTCATTTTTACCAGCATGTTCGATTTGGAAAATTTGGGGTGAAATAATTTAGAAGCCATTTTCAGTCCTTAAATGACTAGTATTTGTGTCCCAAACATAATATGGACATAGTTCCATTATCTATACACCAATATCTTTCTAAAATTGTAAGAATTGTCTCAATTGGAGCTCCTATGAGAAAGTTATGTCTCTAAAAAATTGACCTATCATGATTGATGACCATTATTTGAAAGGATTTCATGTCAGCCTCTGTTACTCATGAGAAATGGGGCTAGCCATGTGGGAACTATGAAGAAGACTCTAGAAGGGTCAAGTTGTAACTCATGTTGAAGGCTGAATGGGTTAAATTTAACCTCTAATTGGCAATTGTGTTATGTTATAACTGGGCCATTAGGAGGAAAAGGGTTTCCATTCTATTTGCTTGCATTTTTTGTTCCAGAGTAGAGAAAAGTAGCTAAATGTGGATAGAGAGAGTGTATATCGAAAGGGGTTTGTTTTTTGTAGTGGCCCGTAGACCACGAGTCTAAGGAAAATTCATAGAGAGTGCCTTCTCCTTTATTCTTGCATCATTCCATCCAAACAAAAGAGAGCAAAGCAACCTCACCTTCTAGTTTGGTTTACTCAAGAAAGGGTTCCCTATACCATATGTTGGTGTTCATTGTGGTTTGAGTGATTATATTTTACTTGTTCTCTATTTTTCCACATTTTATATATTTCATGCAAAAATAACAAAATTAGTAATAAGAAATATGGAATCTAAAAGAATTTACCCTTCATAAAATAAGTTTTGTATTATTTTATTAGATGTGTCATGGGAACTATCCACTGAATTATCCACATTAGTTTGCGAATCAAAGATGGTAGCTTAAGGTCAAAGAGAAACCCTTATGAAGAAAATGAATGTGAATCCTCTCTTTCATGCCCAAGTAATGGGATATATTCACATGTATGGAAGAGACCACATGTTTTTATTAGAAGTACACATATCTATCTTTCACAAGTAATTCCAATGTTAAAAGCCTTAGAATAACCATAAGATAAATGTTTAATAA